>RQTK01000029.1:655753-663119 GCA_003991915.1 Elysia chlorotica | reverse complement strand
ATCTATCTATCTATCTATCTATCTATCTATCTATCTATCTATCTATCTATCTATCTATCTATCTATCTATCTATCTATCTATCTATCTATCTATCTATCTATCTATCTATCTCTCTCTATCTATCTATCTATCTATCTATCTACCTACCTACCTATCTATATATCTATTTATATCTTATCTCTCACATAACCCTACCCACTACACCCACTCCCCAAACAAAAAAGAGGAAAAAATGACCATCCCGACTATTAATCCTACTTTCGACCAGCAACCTATATCTATATTCTACTCATAATTCGCTGCCCCTGCTAGACCAAGCACCTGGAATGTATAAAGGCCCAGTCATTAGTCCTTGAGTCAGATGCCGAGCTCCCATCTCACCTGGGTCAGTTTGCCCACCTGGGTCACTTTGCCCAGAGTCCTAGGAGTCCAAGACGGAGGGAAGCCCAATGGTCGACACACCTGAGTCCAGATTCCGACAGGACCACCAGTCCAGATCATTAGAAGCCTTGCCGTAATGTGGCCCATAGTAAAACGGAGACAAAAGGTAGACGAATCTACACCGGCGTCTAATTATAGATCCAAACATTTACGGAGCCAATGAGCGATCAGAAAAATACATGCCTGATGGGTTCATTTATGTCATCCATTATTGTCGTACAAATCGCAACGTATGTGCTGTATACAGCATGGACTTTTCAAATACCGTCCATGACCAGCAGTGCTAGGTAACTCAGTTGGCAGTGCACTGGACTTGCGAGCATAGTGTTCAAAGTTCCAATCTCAGAAGTACCCCTGCCTAAAGCATGGACTTTTCAAGTACCATCCATAGCTTGCAGTGTTCAGTAGCTAATTAAGCATAAGAATAAACAATTTGGATTTGGAATTCCACTGAACTAGCTGTTCAGGTCATATCAAGTTATAGGGCATTGTTATTTTACTCTGCAATGTTTAAATTTTTGTTTGTTTCTGTATTAGCGCAAATAGCGGAGTATCACGCAGAGATTCTACATAAATCGGAAAATATTCCTATTTCTCTCTCAATGTTTTCGTCTGAATGTCGCTAACTAGGCTGATGATTGTACTCGTATGTATGTCAGTGTCATTGCTTCACTCTTCTCTCTCTCTCTCTCTTTCTTTCTCTCTCTCTTTCTCTCTCTTGTCTCTCTACTTCTACTTCATACCATTTTATCCTCCTTCTTCTCCTCTACTTTATACTCTTGCTCTATATCTCTCTTTTTCTCTCCACCTACTTCTCTTTCTCAAAGAGGCAAAAGCATAGAGACAGTGACAGAGACAGAGATGAAGACAGAGAGAGAGAGAAAGAGAGGGGGGGAGGGAGACAGAGAGAGAGAGAGAGAGAGAGGAAGAGAGAGAGAGAGAGACAGAGAGAGAGACAGAGAGAGAGACAGAGAGAGAGAGAGACAGAGAGAGAGACAGAGAGTATGTTCGTTCAAAGATTGCAAAGTTATTTATGGGAGAACAGAAGAAGAACTAACCCCTACAAGCTCGGTAAACTGTCGCCTGTGAAGCTGTGAACTTCCTGCACATGCAGCACAAGGTGCGTAACTTCGTTAGGCTTTTTTATAACTACATTCTATTTCTTCTTACTCCCCTTACATCGTTGTGCTTCGTTTGAGTATGATTCGTTTTTTTTTTTTTTTTTTGTATACTCGAATTTATAAAAATTCATAATATGTACACACACACACACACAAAAAAGAAAGAAAGAAGGAAACTGACTAATTAAGACGTAAAAAGACAGCAATGGAAAAGCATTGGGATACGACATTTAGTTATATTTGGTTTAGAAACAAAATAGTTTTAAAAGACAAAATTCAAATCCATGTCAGTGAGGAAACACAACAAAATATATCCATTTAGCATTTCCTCCGAGGGACCGTTAGAACGAAAAATAATGAAAGAATCAGAGACAACAAAACAATATTTATGACATTTTTCTGTAAACCAATACACATAATGAATCGCACTAAGAATAGCATGTCAAGGAATTATTGCAGATAGTCATATTTATTTGTGTTCAGGCTTAGTAAATAGAATAAATCTTGTCGTAATGACAATTCTGAGTCTCATTATACGGGACAAATGGTAAAGTAATTTATCCACCATTTCTTGTTAAAAAATATTTTCTCATGTCAATTTGCATCATTCAACGTAATCGTAGAAATCATATTGTAAAACATGTTTATGATTTTATGTTATAAGTCTGAATGGTTTTTCTGCCAGATGTCAGATGATCTAAAATTTCAATTTTAATAAAAGACTGATACACCCTACTTTTGAGTGAAATTATGAGCCTTTTACTACACGAAAAAATAAAACGTAATGCAACCTATATACAAAATAATATCAAAATATCCCTTAAGTAATAGACTTAGAAGATGCTACTGCTTGGTGTCTCGCATTGCAGAGCTCACCGTGATTCATTCATTGTTTAATCGTCCATGTTGAATTTAGAGTAGTGATTTGCATTTACAGCAAGTTTTTTCTCCTTCCAAGGTTTTCTCACGTCGTTGTTGCTCTTTTTAAAACAACAAATATTTTAACATTTGGTCTTAACTAAATAAGTGAAGATTCGAAAGCACAAGTTGAATTAAACAGCGAAAGCAGTCACACACACATACACACACATACTACTATTAATAGTTGTCTTTTTGGGAGCTATTTAAATAAAATACCAATGTCTCATTTTTTTTATTTTAAGTTACAACATAATTTGATAACTGAGCAATTAAAGAAGGTGCAACAAAATTTAATATCCACTTCATGTCAATCAATCTGAAAAGATGGGATCTCTTTGTATTGATTTTTTTGTCGACTAATACTATTATAGTAACATAGCAACATTATTATTTTCACAAGAATATTGCCTGGCCTATTTGAGATAGGGGGAAAAGATATTAGCTAATGAAATACGATAATGAGAGAAACGATAATATTATAAGAATTTTAAAAAATCTCTAAATAAAAAGGGAAAATAACATTGATTTCTTACTTTAAATGTTATACCTGGAAGGGGTTTAATAAAATAACAAATATATTTTAGAGAAAACCTTTTGCGCCTTCAAGTAATTTTTTAACCAATACGGTAACCTAGAAAAAAAATAATTTTCAAGTTTAAATACAATGTCTGAAGACAGAAAATAGTCAATAAAGCATTTCTCAAGTCGTTCAGTCTTTCAAAAGAATAAAACACAAAGTCACTACACTGTTCAACGTGAGCAAAATTCTGTATAACAAGGGAAATAACGCTATAATGTTTTACCATGATGATGGTAAATGTATGTTCCTGCACACGTCGCCTCTGTAAACTGTTTTAAGTGTTCTAATATTTTAGCACAGCTCATTTTCATTCATAATGAAGATAATTCTCCACTTAAGAAGTAAAATACCATATCTGATTTCTTAATACATGTACTATCTTTATATGTAACATGCATTTCAGGAATGAGTTAGATCATTTACACTTGAGACGATGAATTGTTTACGTTGATGGCTCGATAAATTTTCTTAAACCACTGCTCAGTAATATGGGCATTTAAACAACTTCTATACAAAGAACTATTTCGCCCTCCATCAGTATAAGAACTTGTAATTCTATATATACAATAATTCTCTCAGCTGAGCAGACTCGCTAAGTCTTGTGTGCCCTTTACGTAATGATTCAACGCGCCCAATGAACCCCCCGGGGAATGAAAACACTTGCTATTCCTAGCCTGCTGGGACTATAACGACCTTTTGTGAATGTCAGTAACACGCAAATAAAAATAAACTTAAATACAACCACAACAACAGCAAGTTAACACCATACCCTGAACAAGTAAATACACAAAATTCTTATTATATCTTACAGTCAGTTGTCAGACGTCAGTCTTGGGGGTCCGTCTACAATATAGCCTATATAGTCCTGACGTTGGACGTTAAAACCAAAAAACTCAAACTCATCTTGCAGTTAGATCCCGAAATTTAGCCATTTTCTTGAAATGTCTAAAGTCTATAATTCCTAGGTACCGGGTAAATGCTCTTTTCCATAAAAAGGAGCTGTTAGGGAATGATAGAATATTTCAGGTCTTTCAAGAGAATAACTAGATCTGCTTACCTTGTGTAACTGTAACATTGCACACACCATAAAACAACACGCAACAGAAAGCGGACCAAGCAAGCTTCGTCAAAAGCGATTATTTTTAGTGCAATGACGGTAAATCAAAGTAAACATTAGAATGGCGTAGTATCCATACCTTTTAACCCTCATGAACCATAAGAACCTAGGATAATGCAATAGATCCCAATCATTATCGCGACAAATAAGTTAATTGTGTTTATCTGTTTGAAGAATTTTTGTAGGCTAAAATAAACTACAAAAATTTTAAAGTGCAAGAGTCTTTCAGGTCGAAATGTTTTACTTTCCCAAAGTATGTCAAAGATTTATCTACGTAGAAAGCGGCATTTACTTTCGCTGAGCACCGAACCTTTGATCTCTCGCTTATCAGCCCAGTGCACAACCGGTTAGGCTATCCGGCGCATCAGTTTGTGTTGTGTAGCTTTGCCTGCGAATATATTTGTGATATAACACATACGCAGTTAATACATGGCAGATGAATCTGCTAATGGAACCGCAAGTGCTCAGCGTTAATTAACGCGGTCTTGCTATAGTGCAGTGCCAAATACCCCGGCCTGACTAGAAAACACAAGAATTGGTGCTCAGCTTTATTTAGCGTGGTCTTGCTATAATGCAGTGCCACATAGGCCTCCCCCGGCGTGACTGGAAAACACAAGAATTATTGCTCACTGTTATTTAGCGCCGTCTCGCTGTAGAGCAGTGCCACCTCACACGGCAGCACTCAGCGTTAAATAGCGACGTCTCGCTATAGGGCAGTGCCACTCACAGAATAGTGGTGCCACCTAACATGCCATAGCCGCAGGGGTGACATGATTTCACATTTCACGCATTCAGCAGAACTGAAAAACTTACGCCAAAAAACGTGTAGAACTAGAGTATTTTCCTAACTTTTCTTTTTTTTTTTCATGAGACAAGAAATAAAGTCTGGTACATAAATTATACATTAGTTATTGTTACTTAAATACGGGTTCTTTTTTTTTAAAGTTCGTTTCTTCAATTAAATTGGTCAAGTGTTAAGTTTCTAATATCTGGACTATTGCGTTTTAGCCGAGAGCACTAGCGACTGAACTCGCGGCTCTACCTAGTCTGAATAATATTATAGTAAGGTGTCCACATTGGAATAAAGAGCACAACACGCAATAATAGACTGTGCATCCTACTTTTGTTTTATTAGTCTGATGAAGCCAAAGGCAAAACGTTTATATGTATTTTTCTACCTACAGTTGTGTTAAACTTATTGTGTCCTTCAGTTGCTAAATAGTCCGTAGAATTATTCTATTATTATAGTATTACTATTCTACCTAGTGGGGCATCACACGCCTTGCGTTTTACGGGACAATAACGGATGACACAATGACGACCACTGGACATTGGGATTTGTAAACGCTCATTTGTTCCTTGGTTTAATGAAGAGCTATGGTTGGACTCAAGTTCACATTCCTTCACCTATCGCCTTCGTTTTTGCAATGGAACCCGCTATCACAACTTAACCTATGAGTTACAAACCGTAACTGTGTCCGGAGCAGTAATGTGGGAATGAGTTCAGGGGAAATAGTAGATTGGGCAGGGCACATTACAAATTTTATTGTCTTGGGTCTGAAGCATAACAAAAGCATATTCACAGATATGTAAAAGTGGGATCGGAAGCATGACAAAAACATAATTCACAGATCTGAAAAAAAGGGGTTAGAAGCGTAGCAAAAACATAATTCACAGATCTGAAAAAAATGGGGTTAGAAACGTAGCAAAAACATAATTCACAGATCTTAAAAAAATGGAGTTAGAAGCGTAACAAAAACATAATTCACAGATCTGAAAAAATGGGGTTAGAAGCGTAGCAAAAGCATAATCCACAGATCTAAAAAAAAAATGGGGTCGGGAACACAACAAAAACAGAAGATTTCTTATTTATTGTGCCTTAAGTCGCACAGAACCAAACGTCTTAGCGCATAGAATTAGAATACAAAGAGGTTTTTTTTAAAGGAACTGAATGGCAGTCGCGTGGTGTACTCACTACTCACAACTGCGCATGCGCGAAAACCGCGTACGTTATGTTTCCCGCCATAGAAAGCTATCATGGGCAGTGCAGATTCCACACCTATCTTGACCATGGACTCGTTTATCGCGAAACCTATATATTGTAAACAAGAGCGTAACAGGTGCATTAGTGACAGGCAAATGATAGAGATAGGTCAAACACATTCAGCAAGTTTGAGGGATTCCAGTCAGCAACTTGTTACACAGTTGTGTCGTCATCATTTAGCAATATTTTATGCCTATTAAGAATACAGAATACAGAATACAAAAATCTTTCAAACACAGAGTTGAGTTCAGTTGGTTCTTTCATGTCCAGCGGCGCCACTTTGAAGGCTAGTCTGTGGGCGGGCCTCAAACCTGACGTCTGGCAATTTTATAAGATGCCACTCACGAGACAGTTTTGGACCACTGTCTCTGCCAGTCACATTGTAATGATGCCGACACAGTATGGAAAGGAATCATACAAATTGCTATGCATATAAGCATATAACCACTTGCTCAATAGTGGATTTATCAATTCGATATATGCATAGTTATACCCTCCCCACTTAAAAGGCTGATCTCAGGGTGGCATTAATTTCACATTCCTTTACCTATCGCCTTCGTTTTTGCAATGAAACCCGCTATCCCAACTTAAGCTATCAGTTAAAAACCGTAACTGTGTCTAGATCAGTAATGTGGGAATGAGTTCAGGGGAAATAGTAGATTGGGCAGGGCACATTACAAATTTTATTGTCTTGGGTCTGAAGCATAACAAAAGCATATTCACAGATCTGAAAAAGTGGGGTCGGAAGCATAACAAAAACATAATTCACAGATCTGAAAAAAATGGGGTCGGAAGCATAACAAAAGCATATTTACAGATCTGAAAGAAGTGGGGTCGGAACATAACAAAAGTATATTCACAGATCTGAAAAAAATGGGATCGGAACATAACAAAAGCATAAAATTATTCACAGATCTGAAAAAAAAAATGGGGTCGGAACATAACAATAGCACAGATCTGAAAAAAATGGGGTCGGGAACACAACAAAAACAGAAGATTTCTTATTTATTGTGCCTTAAGTCGCACAGGACAAAACGTCTTAGCGCATGGAATTTAAAATACAGAGGTTTTTTTTAAGGTTCTGAATGGCAGTCGTGTGATGTACTCACTACTCACAACTGCGCATGTGCGAAAACCGCTT
>RQTK01000029.1:558253-653253 GCA_003991915.1 Elysia chlorotica | reverse complement strand
ATGAAACATGAAACTTTAGCGATACCGAACTACTCTGTCTCAATACTGATGTGTATAGTTTTAACATGTGGGAATTTCAACCAATTTGAAAAATGTAGACGCATTTTAAGATCTTCTTTATTACAGTAACGGGTAAAATATATCAACGCAGTTTACTGCACTGAATAGAGAGAGAGAGGGACAGAGAGAAGAAGGGGAGTGAGACAGACAGTCCGTCAGACAGACAGAATAGAACAGATCTCTATCTTTGTATGCAAAATTATGTTCGTCTGATAATCTGTTCGTATTTCTACCCCCAACTCTCTCCTCTCTCGTTCCTCTTTCCCAGTCTCTCACTCCCTGTATTTCTCTCCTCGTACATTGTGCCCTCTTCATTATTCCCAAAAATGTCGTCCGTCCATTGTCGAGTCCTGAAACAATTTCAAAGGTTTGAAATTGTGAAAATTATCCACTTGACATTAAAAAGAGTGACACCAGTTGTAACTTGTCAAAAGGTCCCATTCATAGAACTGCAGTAACTCGTTTTGCCCCTCATGACAAAAGAACTACACTCTTTAATATGAGCTGATGAGAATCATTCATTTCACAATATCAAATCATACATTATAAAAGTAAATGTGGAACATTGCAATGCTTCTATATTGTCTATATCTAAAATTTGAGGTAGTGATAATTTCTACAAGAAAAATGAATGGAAAGGATGTATGTTTAGACACCGGTGATGCTCAAAATAATGGCAATATTTTTCAAGTTGAAAAAGCCAAGTGCTCTGTTGAAACGGAACCATTATGAAGTTTGGGCGATATCAACTTGTTATGAAAACCTTATTCTCATTTTATACTTCATAAGCGGTTGGGGGTTGGGGAGGGGGCAACTTGAGCATGTGGAAGAGCTTTGTTCACCGATTCGAAATCCATAATTGATCAGAAATGTTTTCGTCCCATTTAGTCCCCTATTTGTTGGGTCGGCGTTTATATAAAACTCTGGTTTTCCCGCTCTGTCTCTGGGTGGCAAAAATCTCAAACGTGAATATCAGGTCCCGGACACAATATAGCCTTGTTTAATAAATACATTTTGTCCGATCTCTGGTTTCGAGTCGGGCACCTACCGATTGATAGACCAACACTTTGTCATTTTTGCCGGGGGGCGCGGTGGTCCAGGGGTAGAACATCGACTTCCGACGCAATAGGTACCGATTTCGAATCTTGGCTGTTGCGTTCCCTACTGGTTGGGTCAGTGTCAGTACAATGTGACCGGCTGAAGTATTCTTTTTCATTTAATTATCAGAAAACTATTAATAATAATGAGCCATGCAATTCTACCAGCTTAGCAACAATATACCCAATCAGGTCAAAAGGTGGCTTTTACTTGCAAGCGTGAGTGAGTTGCATTTTCTAGCGTGAGAGCAGACACTGTGGCACAGCAAGGTGTGGGTTCACTCACTATAAATGATTAGACTTAATGAAGCAGAGATTTGAGGAAGCGCTAGGTTTTGACACACAACGGGGGGCAGGAGCGGAAAGGTCATGTCTGGGTCTTTGGACTGGTCTGGGTGGGTTAACTCTTTTCTGTCCAGGCTTACCTGGTCTTTGCGGTGTATCCCAGGCTTTCTAAAAATAATAGACAACGCTGGCACCAAAATAAACAAACATTTGCATTTAGGGTAAAAATGAGCTGTATTATTACACTAGTAGGCACGATTGGGGTAGTTACCATTTTTTTGGTTAGTAGGCTAGTAGGTTGAAAAAAAAATACTCTCCTTATCATGCTGTTCTAACTGTCATAATAATTTTTTTAAATTAGATCATCGTTACTCTTCCCATGCAGTAATGTTTTCATTTCAACCAATTCGGTCACTTGGACTTACTTAAGGAGGCGTTTGGTGTATTCCAGAGAAAAGAACTCGATCTTATAAATTTATTCCGTCTCATTCAATCTGCTTTTTGTATTGTTCGTTGGTTTGGTTTTTGTTGTTTTTTTGTTTCTGTTTCTTGTTTGTTGCTGTTTTATTTAAGGGATGTGACATAAGTGGTAGATCTAGAGAATTGTGCTTCTGTTCGATAGTTGCCCTTTTCGATACCACATTGGGCGAATTAATGTAACAGATTATGTTCTCTTTGCTGGATCGTTGCCATTGAACTACGATCGCCGGGACAGAAGTCCTGGTATTTTGACTCACGATGTAACAGTGTATAACTTTCCCAGACCTTACTCTCGAAAGCCGTCATCGCATAGGACATTTATTGAGACCTAAGAGACATGAAAGTATGAGACAGATTCGCTCGATTTCTTGGACCAACGTAATCTAATGTACCAATTTGCTATGTCTTACGCTTCGATATGTTTGCCTAGAAGGGGAGCGTGGAATCTTTGGGGTAGAGCATCGACGTCCGGTGCAGGAGGTCCATGTTTCGAACGCTGGCGATCTCGCCCCCTTCTGGTTAGGTCAGTATCAGTCCAATGTGACCAGCTAAAACAAGATGCATGGTATCCTCGCCCTGTCTCTTGTGTGGCAGCACATTAAAGTGCCTAACGTCAGTTTTGGGTCCCGTCCACAATATAGCCTATATAGTGCTGATGTTAGACGTTAAACCGACTCAACAACGCAACTTAACATCTCTACCTAGAAATAACCTAGTTGCCCACAGTAGTTTGCTGGGATGGGACATATGTTGATGTTGTCATACGTATAAAAAATAGACACCCAATTTGTCACGATTGTTTGTTCTTCATAAGTGTTTTGCTGAGATTTTTGTTTTGTTCTGACTTAATAAATAAAATTAATGCAATCAATGAACTACTAAGATAAAACTCTTAACGGGTTCATAATTTTTTATTTACATAAACATAGTGCGTCTAGGGTAAAAAAAAGATTTTTTTAAGTTTGACAGAAACATACATTTTGAAGAAATACTCTAAATTATTATCTGAATAATTATTTGGAATTAAATTCTCTCTACAGCCTTCCTCCTGCAATATCTCTATCCCTACTCTTCAATACAGCCATTTTTAATTCCTTTTCTTTAATTTCCATTCCACCGCCTTCTCCATTGCTTATCTAAATTATATCATTACTATCTCTCTCTACGTTCAACTATTCTTTCTATTTCAAAACTTATCCCTCTTCAACAACTTCTCTCTACATCCTCAATTTTATGCATCTCTCCACTGCATCCTTCATTCATCACTCGACCTGCATCCTCTCTTTGTAATCCTCATCTCTCCACCCGTTCTTTCACTCTCCACCTCTCGTCTCTCTCCATCTCTCATGATGATGTTTCTTTGTCTACAAGACACTAATTGATATTTCCTCTACAACGTCTGCGTTCTTTGGAGTTCAGTGCCTTCCCCCTTTACGCATCTCTCTCTCTCTCTCTCTCTCTCTCTCTCTCTCTCTCTCTCTCTCTCTCGATCCCTCTCTATTTATGTATATATAAATATATCTATATAAAGAGAGAGAGAGAGAGAGAGAGAGAGAGAGAGAGAGACAGAGACAGAATAAGACAGACATAGAGACAGAGAGACAGGCAGAGGAATAGAGCGTGATGAGGGTAAGGAACGGGCGATTTAGCGGATGGTTTAAACACCATTACGAGTAAAAACGTTGTTAACGAGGCCTGCAAACTGAGCAGGGCGGTATGGTCCCTGGTCACTACCAATACAGCTCTTGCGATAACGGACCCTATAGCGTAACCAAGACGAAATGTAAGGGAATTTGCACGAGGCTTCCAATCATATCTCTATCTTAGACTCTCGGAGCCAATGAGCCATCACAAGAGTTCATACGCAATGGGCATGATTATGTCATCCATTGTCGTTGTGTACATCGCAAAACTTGTACTGCAAGCAATTTCGCACCATTGACGTCATGGTAGCAGGAGCCCCATCACCGCCCACAGGCACAGACCTGGCCAGATGGCAGTGTGTGGCTTAACGGCGAATACCTGGGGCTCACTAGCCAATCACTGCGGCTCTAGATTGGTATCAAGCTACCAATTAATTGTATTGAGGGTTGATTTGTTGGTAGATTGGTTGGTTGGTTGTTTGGCTTTTTATCGCAAATTGACGGCAACTAAAAGAAATAGGTACGAGTATGTACAACGGCGCTGTAAACTTAGACCCCCAGACTACGGATATTTTTTTAAAGTAAAATGTACGCCCTACCCTTTGTTTATGTCTACATTGTACTACCACCGTTTTGTACCTTCGGTTCTGAGCATCTCGCAGAAGGAGCCAACGGGCTGATGTCTGATATATTCACATGCTGCCACACGGAGGCAGAGTGGCAATACTATTACTTCTGGTTCAATCGGTCATAACTAGCTTTCAAGTATCTCGCAGACGAGGCCAAAATTTTTAGTCCGATTATTAGACGCGCTGCCACACAGAGACAGAAAAGTAATGCTATAACTTATGGCTCAGTCGGTCTGATTATTCTAGCACAGGTATGTTGAGGTCTGTGAGTAACACACAAATCATGACAGGGGAAATGTTTAATAGCATCCTTGATCTATTTTTCATGTCACTCTTATTGGCGATTGTCATTGTTTAAAGATTCTTTAAAACCCGGGGACTTAAATGCTCCTTTAATTGTTATTCTTTCATAATACAAAAAATTAAGGATAATTAATGATTGGCCAGATATTTTATAGCAAACACATAGATTAACCCTCTATGTTTTTGGTATGAAAGAGCACTATGAATACCGTATTTGTACAGTTTCCGACTTCCTTTCGAAATCCCGCAAGGGTAAAAGATGTTTTTGTAAGAGCAAAGATAGTTAATAACAGTCAACGTGATTTCCATGCATACAGAACTACAATTATGATAGACAAGTAAAGACTTATTTCCGCTAAACCTCTTGATCTACTTCAATATAGCGGCGCCAGATAGTTTAGACAGGCGAGCCCAGTGTTCAAAGAGTAGAGCGGACAGTTTCTTGTAGGGAAGGCTGCCGGTTTGAGACCCGCTATAGGCAACTGGTTAGGACGATGTCAACATAACGTGATCGACCATGTACCCGGTGACCTGTAGCCCTATGGAATCTCTCTTGAGACATTAAACTCGCAGCGATCTTCGTTTTCCCCCACCAGCGATATAGTTCAGTCATTATTGCTCTGGCTCAACGATATGACGGTTGAGTCCCAACTGCTGAACCCGTACTACAGTTCATCGTGAAGGTAAAGAAGTTATAAAGCTGCGTGCTAAGGCCTTTTTTTTCATATTCGATAATTTCCCTCAGAACATAAGAATCACAACGCTCTCAAAGTTTAATATCGTTTTGATTTGGTCTAATAAAGCATTTTGAATAGAACAGTTGCGTTGTCCTAACGCTGTACTTTTTTTTTGTTTTCTATTATTTTTTACTGATATTATCTACAGCTACTTTTATTTGATTTTTTACTCACCCTTGTAAATGTATTCTCACTTGAGTAATCCAATGAATTGCCAATATACACGGCTTGAAACGCTCTTCCTCTTTTTGTTTCCATCACTGGTAACTAAAACACAGTTTTCTGCAAAGATGTTTTGCGTTTTTGGGACACATACTTTAATGATTGAGGATTCTGGTGTTTTTTTACAATGAGATAATTATATCAATTGAATATTCAACAGACAAAAGAAAAAAATATTCAATAGAATTGTGCAGTAACAAAGGAAATTTAAAACAAAACTTACTACAATCATTATTTTCAGGCACACAAATTAATGTACACTTTTCCCCACAAATTTTAAAAGTTAACTAGATTGTTCTAGTGATCAGGAGTATAAAAGGACAAACTTTTGCAATGTATTCCCACAGAGTGGAACAGGCAGCCAGTGTGTTCCACTGCCAAAACGCATCAGCTAAATGATCTTGGCAGACTGATGATGGGGCTAACGGGATGGGTGAGCGCTAAAGCGTCTAATGCCATAAACACAGGGCACACCGTGAGTAGCAGCTACACGTCTATATATACGCCCTGCGCTTTTTGTCCTTTCAACTCAATTGGGCGAAAGTATAACCAGAGACTATAGAGTCAGTGAGACGTTTCACCATAAGAGCTCACACTCACAGTGCCATTGACACAAGGAACCAGCCTTTTGTCCTTTCAATTCAATGGGGCGTAAGTATAACCAGAGACTATAGATTTAGTGAGATGTTTCACAAAAAGAGCTCGCAGTGGTATTGACACAAGGAAGAAGCTTTTTGTCTTTTCAACTCAATAGGGCGTGAGTATAACCAGAGACTATAGATTTAGTGAGACGTTTCACAAAAAGAGCTCGCAGTGCTGTTGACACAAGTAACCAGCGTGACGTGTACTCACTGTTTTAATATTTCTTTATTGAAATGAAGGCAGTTAGTCAAACTTTAGACAGAGTTTTTTTATTCAGGTTTAAAGAAGGAAGCAACCGCCTTAATTATCCCTACCCACATACGCAAAACCCTCCTTGTGAAACCTTTCACTATGTCACACTCTGTGCAAGTAGTATAACCATAGAGTATGAAATACTAAAACATATAGACTTCTGTTAAATGCCGCGGTAAGCTTAGAACTCCCTTAAAGATTTTTCAACTCAATAGGGCGTGAGTATAACCAGAGACTATAGATTTAGTGAGACGTTTCACAAAAAGAGCTCGCAGTGCTATTGGCACAAGGAACCAGCTTTTTGCCTTTTCCACTCAATGGAGTGTAAGTATAACCAAAGACAAAAGAGTTATTGAGATGTTTCACTAAAAGAGCTCACAGTGGTATTGACACAAGGAACAAGCTTTTTGTCCTTTCAACTCAATGGGGCGTAAATATAACCAGAGACTATAGAGTCAGTGAGACGTTTCACAAAAAGAGCTCACACTCACAGTGCCATTGACACAAGGAACCAGCCTTTTGTCCTTTCAATTCAATGGGGCGTAAGTATAACCTGAGACTATAGAGTCAGTGAGACGTTTCACAAAAAGAGCTTGCTGTGCTATTGGCACAAGGAATCACTTTTTGTCCTTTCAACTCAACGGGGTGTAAGTATGACCAGAGACTATAG
Organism: Elysia chlorotica; assembly: GCA_003991915.1. Lineage (NCBI taxonomy): Eukaryota > Metazoa > Mollusca > Gastropoda > Plakobranchidae > Elysia > Elysia chlorotica. The sequence goes on along the minus strand of RQTK01000029.1, from coordinate 646,233 downwards.
AGTCAGTGAGACGTTTCACCAAAAGAGCTCACAGTGGTATTGGCACAAGGAACGACTTTTTTGTCCTTTCAACTCAATGGGGTGTAAGTATAAACAGAAACTATAGAGTTACTGAGACGTTTCACAAAAAGAGCTCGCAGTGCTATTGGCACAAGGAACCACTTTTTTGTCCTTTCAACTCAATGAGGCGTGAGTATAACCAGAGACTATAGAGTTAGTGAGACGTTTCACCAAAAGAGTTTACAGTGCTATTGACACAAGGAACCAGCGTGACGCGTGCTCATTGTATTAATATTTCTTTTTTAAAATGAAGGCAGTTGGTCAAACTTCAGACAGAGTTTTTATTCAGGTTTAAGAAGGAAGCAATCGCCTCAATTATCTCAACCCATATACGCCAAATCCTCCTTGTGAAACCTTTCACTATTTCACACTATGTGCAAGTGGTATAACCATAGAGTATGAAATACTAAAATCTATCGACTCTAGTCAAACGTCGCGGTAAGCTTACAACTCGCACAAAGACGTCGTATTCCCGTTTGTTTGTTTTTTAATATGTTAGTTTATATGTTTTAAATACATGTATAATGTTGTCTCTCTACCTTTTTGCAGCCAATATAATCACAATGACAATTGTCCTTGGGAGAGAAATAAAAGTAAATATATCTTATCTCATCTTATATCATTTTAAGACACGTTGTAAATTACCACGAAATTTTACTAACGCCCCAATGTTGTATTTTGCTTACACCCGAAAAATGATTTCTGCAGAAATAGCAGAAGAATATTTTTTTTGTGATCGGTAACTTCTTCGTAAAATTTGTAATTTTTTATAAGTAGAGATAAATGAAGAAATTGTTATTTAATCGTTGGAAAGGTGAGTAGTAAAAGAAATGAATGGCTGGATAGAAAGGAGAGTGGGGGTGCGTATGGAAGTGATTCTACAAACGAAAAAGTTTTAATGTTTATAATAATTACTTTCACACAACCTTCCGAATTATAAATCTATAAGGCGAGACAGTGAATGTGCGAAGGTAAAGATTTGTGCAATTTTTTCTATAACCCATTTTTAAACAGCTGAAATGGAAAAAGAATTGAAGACAACGAATGCACTTTAACGAGGTAAACATTTTTACCTACCACATAACATTTCTGGAGCTAACTGGAGCAAGTTTTAATCCGTTGATTAACTGTCTCAAGTAGAATCTGAAGTAAGGACGGGAATGAAGAGAGATGAGAGATGCTTTCTCTCTCAATCGTTCTTTTTCTTAATAGTTTTCTCTCAACCCCGCTAATTAAAACGTGTATTGCACTTTCTCTCCATTTCAGTAGTACCAAATCGCTCCCTTCATCGTGCTTTGATATTACGTTTCTCTATGCAAAGAAACTTCTTATTGCACGTGAATTAAACAGCTTGCGTAACTTTTCGGTGCTAATACTCCTAACTCTTCCTCGTAACTATCTCTCTCCCTTATCTTTTTTTTATAATTATGTTTATCTTAACAATTACGTACCCTTCAGGTGGGGTGAACTGGTTTAAGTGGAAGAGTGGGAGGTCCATGATTCGAAATATTTTTTTTTTTATTTCGTTATCTCCTTTTGTAACTTGTAGAAAATACTCACACAAATTATAATCATCGGCGAAAAGCGTATTTTTTTCCCCTGAATGTATCCCATCTGCCGCAATCTCGTTATATCTCTCCTAACTCTCTGCCTCTGTCTCTGTTCCTCTGTCTCTGTCTCTCTTTCTCGCTCTTTTCTCTATAGTTATCTCTTCCCTCAGTTTCAGTGTATACACTTCATTCTTGTGTTTTGATTTTAAACATTTAATGTCATTTTCTAATTCACGTGACTAAATTTGTCTAGCTGTTTGCTGACTTTTCGGTCCTGCATCTCTCACACTCACGATTTTTGTTTTCACCATCTCTTCCATTGTATGTTTATCTTATAAACTTTATTGTGAACTAGCGTTGTAATGCTTCTCAGAATAATGTAACCGGCTGAGACAAGAGTCATGGTATCCCTGCGCTGTCTCTGTGTGGCAGCACGTAAATATGCCAGACGTTAGTCTTAAAACCCGTTTACAATACGCGTTGGACGATAAGCAACGCGGTACACCTTTCCCTTAAAAGTTTGTGATTAGTCCAAGCTTTACCTAAACAGAGCCGGTATGCACAATGCACACTGTACATCTTTTCAAATAGTTTTACTTTAACAGAAAAACGAACAATGCTTATCTCACTTCATCTTCTCCCATCTGTAGCCAAGCCCATCCTAGACATAAACCTGGAGATTTAGATCGATTGGCATGATTGTTTGATGAGTCTGGAAAAGAACCAGGGGTTACGTGAGGTTTAAACACGTGGATATGTAGTCCTATTCATAAAGAGGTTGAAACTTAAATTATCTTAACTATATTCACAACACAGTGTCGAACAATCAATAAATATAGCTTTTACTTCGAAAATTCCAGGATAGATGTGTTTAAAAACACTTTTAAAATCATATTAAAAAAAGCAAAACGGATAGAAAATTCACTTGATGTGGAACAAGAGAAAAAACATGGGATTTATTTATTTAAGAGTTACGTTAAAATTCTTAAACACAAGAATTAAAAGAGAAATATCCATTGTAATATTGATCGTGTCTATACCAGTGAATATGACAATAGAGAACGAAAGAGCATTTTACAACAAAACCCTCCACGAAAGGATGACCTATTTCAAATCTACCACTTCCACTTAGTCGAACAATCCGGATCTAGAGTCGTTGAATGTTTCCTTGGGCTCAGTCGTAACTATTCAAGCACCTCTGCCAACCTAACAGGCCGAAAAAGTGTACAAATGGAGATGTAAAAGGTAGGAAAATACTGTATAAATACGTATTTTAGGACTAAGGTTGGTAGAATTGCTGTCAGTACATACTCATAAGAGTGACATTGTCAAGAGCGTTCAGCCCCTCACGCGCGTTTGTTTACAGCTGCTCAGTTTTAGGAACGTTAATCATCTCGTATCAACCCATGGGTTACAGACAGTCAAAACATCATAGTCACTGACAGCTGGAAATACTATCAGTATGACTATGAGTGTGTTTCTCTATCTCGCTTTCTCTCTCGCTCTGTCTCTCTCTCTTGTTCTTGCTCTGTCTCTTTCTCTCTCTCTCTCTCTCTCTCTCTCTCTCTCTCTCTCTCTCTCTCTCTCTCTCTCTCTCTCTCTCTCTCTCCCTCTCGCCTCTCTTTCTCTCTTCCTGTTGATCTCATAAACTATATATGTATACCTGTTTCTATCTTTGTTTCGTTTTCTGTATGCCTGTCTCTTTGTCTATTTCACATTCTTCCTAGATATGTTTATCTTTGTCTCTTTATCCATGTCTCTGCCTCTGCCTCACTCTCTCTCTCTCTCTCTCTCTCTCTCTCTCTCTCTCTCTCCCTCCTTCTCTCACAAACAGTCTAGTTCAAACGACGTATGTACCAGAAACAAAAATTAGGTTAATGATATCGTTAGGAAAAGGGTTCTTTGATTTACAACAAAAACTCAGATCACTATACATCACTTAATAAGATTTATATGCTACTGAGTGGGGTTTCTTCTTTTTACGTGATCTGAAAGTTTGCTGCTGAAAGAAACACGTTTTTCATAGATCATAAAAACATATTAACTGTAGTAGTAGTAATGGCTCTTTCGGAAATGTTATTTCAATGATTACCTAAACATAAACAGGCAAAATTTTCATTATATCTTTTTAGCAATTACAGGCAAACTTTTTACAACAGTACCTAAACGACAAATGCAAAGTAACAAAACTTGTTTAGGGGAATTTCAAACTTTAGGGACTTGAAAACGAACTAAACAACAATATTAAAAAGTGCACTCAGCACCTTATATATACAAAAGACTTAAAAAAACAATTAAAAGAAAATTATGACAGTGTCGCTGTTGAAACAACAGCTTAATTTTGTCACTAAGTGCAGTTCGAATTAGGCAACTTCTTCCTTATAATTATTAAATGTCTGTTGGGAAAGTATGTATGTCTTCAACAATTAGTTTCCTTTAGTGTCTATTGTTATTGGGTTTTTTCCCCTACCTTATTCTATGTACTCGTTGGCTTCAGAGTGTAGTTTGTATATCACACATACAATTACACTGTGAATTCTTTAAACAAATAAATGAAGTAGGTGGGAGATGTAGAGCAACAACAAGAAGAAGAACAACAAGAACAACATCAATAAAGAAGAGAGGCAGGGGAAAAAAGGGGGGGGTGGAATACAGACAAAGAGAGACAGAGGATTGGGAGGGGTGGGGGGAATGGAGGCTAAAATATAACAAAAAAATGAAAATAAAGACCAAGAGAGAAAGAAAATGAGACGAGATTGTTTATAGATAGACGCGACACGTGAATACATCTTAGGTACACAATAGAGAGGAAGAGAAAGAGATTGTTGACCGGTCAAGTGGATTGCCACATGATTATTGCTAGCACGTCATTATACAACGACAGGACTAACTTTTGTCTTTGGAGAGAGAGAGAGAGAGATAGAAAGAGAGAGAGAGACGGAGAGAGAGAGAGAGAGAGAAAGCGAGAGAAGTCAACGATCATAGGTCATGTTTTCGAAGATAGTTCAGATAATTATGATCTGCAGATAGTAGGATAAGATAAGATAAGATAAGATAAGATAAGAGCAGAGCAGAGCAGAGCAAATAAGATAAGATAAGGTAAGATAAGATAAAATACGATAAGATCAGGTAAGATAAAATGACTTTATAAATTGCATCAAAGGAAATTGAAAGTGACATGCTCTAAAACATAGATACATTTTTATATGTGAACGTTAAAACTACTTAAAATTTTTACCCTATACATGTAGGTATAAACGTAAAACTTTATAAGAAAAGTTTATATTGTACAGTGATAATACTAATAATCAGAAAAAAAGGTTTAAATTGATTATTTGGTAAAAGACGCACTATTATGTTGGCTCTCTCATTCTGGGATTCTCATTAAGTATTGCGATAGATTTAGGAGAAAAAAAGAGTTCATATGTCTGTTTGCATGGGTCTTTGGAACTCTATAACGACCACTGCGCTCAATCAGCTGACCATCGTATAAAGCATTCAGAGGGTGTCTGCTGTCATAATTGATACATATCCTTTTATTTAGAATGTTTCGATTTCATAGTGACATCTTGTCCATATCCTTTTATTTAGAATGTTTCGATTTCATAGTGATATCTTGTCCATATCCTTTTATTTAGAATGTTTCGATTTCATAGTGACATTTTGTCCATATCCTTTTATTTAGAATGTTTCGATTTCATAGTGACATCTTGTCCATATCCTTTTATTTAGAATGTTTCGATTTCATAGTGACATCTTGTCATCTTGTTTTTTTACCGACCACTCTACCTGCAGTATTAATAATTTTGTCAAGTCTTTCTCTCTTACTTTAACATTTTGCCTCTGTACATACCAAACCAAACGTTAGTATACTGCTTACCATAGATGAGTTAAACAATTGAAGCAAATCGTGTGAGTTGTTCAACGTGCGTAATTTCCTCAAGCGGTATAATCGTGGCTTTATATTCTTTAAAATAGCCTCAGTGCTTTGTTTCCAAGTCAGCTTTTTGTCAATCACTACGCCGAGATATCTAAATGTGTCTACTCTCTCTACTTTTTTTTATCTTTTATAATAATGTGATCATGTTGTTCAGTTTTTTTTCCGAAAATCAAGAACCATTTCCTTAGTCTTGCTAACATTGAGAATTAGATTGGTGTCGCACCAGTCGACAAAAGATTTTACTTCTTGCTCGTAGTTAGCGCTTTTGTCATCAACAATCATTCCCGTCAAAACAGTGTCGTCAGCGTATTTATCAATTTTACAATTACTTTGTGTGGTTTTGCAGTCTGATGTGTATAAAGAAAAGAGAAAGGGTGACAAAACTGTACCCTGAGGTGCTCCAGTATTAGTAACAATAACATCAGATTCTATGGAAGGATTTAGTTTTACAAACTGAGGTCTTGAGGTAAAATAATCGATGATCCAGATGATAAACCACAGTTAGAGTTGAATAGTGTTGAAAGCACTAGAGAAATCGAAAAACATTAACCTTACGCTTGTTCCCGACAAATCTAAATGAGTGTAAACATTGTGAAGAACGTGAGTGATTGCATCAACTCCTCTGTTGGATCTATAAGCATATTGATGCGGGTTTACACAATAACAAACTTGATTGGTAGTGGGTTTTGTTGATTTGTTTGTTTGTTCATAATATATTAGTATTAGCAATATGATCTGAAATAGCTTTTGAAAAGCCATGCTATACAAGATTGTTTATTCTCCATGCCGTGATTTGTAGCGGTGCACCATAAATAAAATTAATGAAGGAATAGGCTTATATTATTGCGTGGCTCCAGCGGCGATTTAAACTTATAAAAACCCCGAACTAAAGGTGATCCTAAATGTAAAAAACTACCCTTAGTCCGAGGCCTACATTTGGCACAATTGCACTTACGACCTCTAATCCAACGTCTGTTACTTAGTCAATGCTGCTGATCTTTTGACAGAATGTCCATAAGCACTTATTATTATTGTTGTTTATCAAGAAGAACCATGTCAATCAATTGCCCCTTCAGTTATACAATATCCTATCTCATTTCAAAATACACACATACACACACACACACACACACAAGATTTAAGGTATTTTACAAATAAGGTAGGACATTGTAAAACTGAAGTGACAAAATGAGAAATCCATTTGCCTGATTGTGTTGTCCATTTTGATATTCAGCTGTGTACCTACCTGGGCAATAACGATGACATATAATGATCGGGCTTGTATGCTGTACGGCAAAGAAAAGAGTATTTCTTCATTTTCTTTCATTTTTTACTAACAATTTTACATTTGCGTGGTTATCAGGGTTTTGGCAGCTCTGTTGTTGAATTGTTATAGCTAATGAATACACACTCTGAAATTCGATAACCATCCTTTATCTATTGTCCAAAGAAAAATATAAAGACAGATGAATAGTGTATGACCACAAAACAAACAGATGGATTAGACACCAGATACAAAGTCAAAGAATCAAAGCGTAGATGTACTGGCAATGTAGCAACAATGTCTATTGACACCAAGAGCTATTGTTTGAGAACCCAGACTATTCCAAAGAGGAAAAAGAACACACTGACTGAGAAAAACATATAAAATCGCAAATTAGTTTTGTATGAAGTGGATGGAAAGATTGGTTATATGTTCTGGAAGATGGTTCGAGAAAGGTTCCTTCACAGGGTAAACCCGCCCTAGATATAGATTTAGAATTTAAATGAATACAGCACAGTTTTACATCCAAATAGCGACGTACGCAATCAAAAATAACAATGATATCACTGAGTTCAAAGCAAGGCTTTCCAAAAAATTAATGAAGGACTACATTAGTAATTACATGTATTGGGTTCTTGTAATGATCGTAGGATATCAAAGCCGTCTCTAAATGGACATACGTTTATAGGTAGCTACGTCCATTAGACTACGCGATATCTCAACTTCCATAGGATTCAACTGTAACTTCTTTCCATCATTTATATTAAAAATATATCCCGTTCACGAGATAGAATCAATCGAGATGCAGATTTAGTTGAGATGGATCAATAAATAAAAAGACCGAGAGAGAGAGAGAGAGAGTACTAGTCAGTACAAAAGGTTTTATATCGTTCTGGAAAAACGTCGACAGCCATAATGGAATGTGGACAATGATGCGTCGAATCATTTGTTGGATTGAAAACTGGAGGATAGATTGGTCAATGGGCAAAGCTAAAGTTGTCATAATTTATCATGATTCTATAAAATATGATACCTCATACGTCAGAGAGAAAAAAAGAGTATGCGATTGTTACTGTTGAGAACATGGTGTTTATAGCCAGAAACAAAACATGAGGTTACTTATGTGCTTTTCGTAGACTTTATAAATGATTGTCAATAAAGTAAAATTTAATAAGAGCAGCCAAACTCTGCACCTACGTGTAATATTATAGATGCAGAGATTTTTACAAACCTTTATTGATAACCTTTGTTTTGTTTGTTTTGTTTCTTTGCGTACAACGTCATCACTATATATGCTATATTGTGGACAGGCTCCAAGACTGTCCTCTGACAATTTTACGTGCTACCACACAGAGAAAGTGTGAGGATACCATGGCTCAGCCAGTCACATTAAACTGACACCGACCCAACCTCTCTCTCTCTCTCTCTCTCTCTCTCTCTCTCTCTCTCTCTCTCTCTCTCTCTCTCTCTCTATCTGTCTCTCTCTCTCTCTCTTTCTCTCTATCTCTCTCTCTCTCTCTCTCTCTTGCTCACGGAAGAAACCTTTATCGATTTTTTCCCGTTTTGATTTATCTTACTATATCTCTCTCTCTATCTCTCTCTCTCTCTCTCTCTCTCTCTCTCTCTCTCTCTCTCTCTCTCTCTCTCTCTCTCTCTCTCTTTCTATTTCTCTCTCTTTTTTAATTGTGTCTCCAATGCTACCCAACATCTCACTTGCATCATGATCCCCCTAAAAAAACAAACAAACCAAAACCTTTAACACGGTCATAGCTCATCTCCCGCCTCCACATGTGACACCTGCAGGAATTCTGTACTCACCCTGGCAGGTCACCGTAAGAACAAGAGATCACCTTATCATGTCATCGTGCATACCTGCTAGTGCTGCCAACCGCTTCATCCCTCAAATATGCAAATCTATGCACGAACGTGTACGGAAAAAGCCTAAAAATACTCTTTGTTTGGCTGGCACAATGTAGCTCTGTTGATATATACATGTATATTGATATATCACACCACTGTCTTTGTAGCGTTTATGCTTCAAATATTGCGCTAAGAGAGGTACAAGAGAGTGAAAGGAGAGAGAGAGAAAGAAAGAGAGAGAGAGAGAAAGAGAGAGAGAGAGAGAGAGAGAGAGAGAGAGAAGGTGGCTTATTTATCGTATTTAATTGTAACGCTTTGTTTCAATACCTGCAAAACAGAATATAAAAAATATATATAATAAAACAAAGCACAAAAGAGTTAGAGTTTTAGTTTTTGTAATTTGCTGAAGTGATTACAATAGAGGTAGATAGAGTGAGAGGGGCGGGAGGCCTATCCGTCACATTTAACGAATTTTTTTTTCAGCACCAGAAAAACAAAAAAACAACAACATTGTACTGTAACTATTGTATGCAAAGATTAAAAGACGAACCAAACGTGAGTCTAAGTTTAAACTCTAATAATTAGTCAGCGATGTATCTAATGAAACATTTGTCTATATGTCACTGCTTTAGATGTAGAAGACTTTAAAAGGATGTGAATAAACACAGAGCAGTTGGTGAAACAGGGTAGCACTAATCGTTTTCTTTTACTATTTTTTTAGCTTTTAACCTTGTGGCGAAACAATTTCAAAAAAAAAAATCTTCACGTCGACATTTGTTCCTTAAATTAAGTGAGTTTTTTTTTTTTGGTGTAAATTCTGCCTCGAGTTTCACATAATGGCACAAATCTAGCATACATAGATGTAACTTTACCTTTCTCTCTTCATTTCTATTTATCTTTTACTTAGTTTTTCTCCCCGTTTCTCTTTTTTTATCTATCTCTTTGTAGAATCGCCTCTCTCTATCTTTCTCTTTCTCTCTCTCTCTCTCTTTCACTCACTCTTTCATTCACTCTCTATCTTTTTGTCGTTTTGTCTGTCTGTTTGTCTGTTTGTCTCTCTCTCTTTCTTTTTCTTTCTCTTCCCCTCTTCCTCTCTCTCTCTCTCTCTCTCTCTCTCTCTCTCTCTCTCTTTCTTTCCTCTCTCTTTCCCTCTCTCCCTCCTGTCAAAATGCTACTCATTATCTCCACACAATATTCCCCCTCCCCCCACAACCTACACAACGACACGGCCGTCTCCCCTCTCCAACTCCTGCTATTCGTCAAACCTGCAGGATTGTGCACTCACGCTGAGATATCGCCGTAGGAGCAAGCAAGTGATCACCTCTTATACCTTCACCATTCTTACCTGCTCCATTACCCATTAGAGTCATCGCAAGTATACCCTCCCGACATGCTGAGAAAGGGTGTAAATGCACATCAAATTGCATAAAAATACCTTAAATACGTGTTTTGGAGTAAGTTTGGTGTCCCTGCAGTGCTCTGTTACATTAATAATATAGCGTTCATGCTGCGATTCGTCGGTCTGAGAGAAGTGGTTTCCGTCCTATTTAATGTTGTTGTTTTTTTTTAATAATAACAGCAACTGTCAAAGACCTTAATTTATTTTATGTTGATACAAGGGGAATCAAAGAATATAGAAAGAGAAAGATAGAGAGAGAGAGAGAGAGAGAGAGAGAGAGAGAGAGGTGGGGGTCAGAGGAATGTGAGTGTGTATTTTTGGGGCAGAGTAAATTGTAATATTTTTTTTACAGTCATCGATAAAAATTAATGAGAAGTAATCATAAGATCGATTTATTCCATCTAAAGTAAAACAATTCTTGTCCCTGCTTCTCTTTTTTTTATATCCTCTGATATTTCATCTACATGATTATCGACATTGTATCTGAATTAATTGTACATTGTTCAAAGCATGGCCCATTCTTTACTGTGTTATTGATCTTTATAAGTCACTGATAAAATAAGAAGTATTCATCACACCAGTTTATTCCATCTGACGTAAAGCAATTTTTGCCCGCGCGTCTCTTTGTCTGATACCTTCGTATTTTTCTATATAAATACATCACACATATACTGTCAATAAAAAACTCTAAGAATGCCTTGTCATTAAGCACTGAACATCGCTAATTATCCTGATTTCCTTATTAGATTTATTGCTCTAATAGACCAGCCGTTTGTGGCTTTGGGTCGCAAGTACAAAGACTTAGTATATTTAGGCGCATGACTTACCATAATAGTTATATACTTTAATTGCACATCTAAATCTTCTTCCTCCATATTCATATTAGCCTACGTTATAACTAGACCTACACCGCAACATCAACAGCTAGATCTCCATCGCAAGTACAAAGACTTAGTATATTTAGACGCCTGACTTACCTTAATAGTTATATACTTTAATTGCACGTCTAAATCTTCTCCTTCCATTATTCATATTAGCCTACGTTATAACTAGAGATCTAGACCTACAGCACGATAACATCAACACCTAGATCTCCATCACAAGTACAAAGGATTTAGTAGATTAAAGCGCCTGGCTTACCATATACATTAATTGCATGTCTAAATCTTCTTCCTCCATATTCATATTAGCCTGCGTTATAAGTAGATCTACACTACGACAACATCAACACCTAGATCTCCATCGCAAGTACAAAGACTTAGTATATTTAGGCGGCTGGCTTACCATATTAGTTATATACTTTAATTGCATGTATAAATCTTCTTCCATATTCATACTAGCCTAATTCATACTAGCTTACGTTATAACTAGATCTACATTGCAACATCAACACCTAGACCTCCATCACTAGTACAAAGACTTAGTATATTTAGGCGCCTGACTTACCATATAGTTTTAAACTTTAATTGTACGTCTAAATCTTCTTCCTCCATATTCATATTAGCCTACGCTATAACAAGAGATCTATACCTACACCACGACAACATCAACACCTAGATCTCCATCGCAAGTACAAGTAGATATAGGCGAATGACTTACCATATAGTTTTAAACTTTAATTGTACGTCTAAATCTTCTTCCTCCATATTCATATTAGCCTACGTTATAACTAGAGATCTAAATATACACCATGACAACATCAACACCTAGATCTCCATCGCAAGTGCAAAGAATTAGTAGATTAAAGCGCCTGGCTTACCATATAGTTATAAACTTTTAATTGTACGTCTAAATCTTCTTCCTCCATAGTCATATTAGCCTACGTTATAACTAGAGATCTAGACCTACACCACGACAACATCAACACCTAGACCTCCATCATCACTCCTACTTAGCTTTATCTTTATGAGGCAAGGGTTGCTAATGATTCTAACTGTGGCTTAACCCCTCTCACACCACACCGCAACTTAATGCCTTGTCATTAAGCACTGAACATCGCTAATTATCCTGATTTTCTTATTAGATTTCTTGCTGTTATAGACCAGCGGTTTGTGACTTGGGGTCGCAGGTACAAAGGCTTAGTAGATTTAGGCGCCTGACTTACCATAATAGTTATATACTTTAATTGTACGTCTAAATCTTCTTCTTCCATATTCATATTAGCCTACGTTATAACTAGAGATCTAGACCTACAGCACGACAACATCAACACATAAATCTCCATTGCAAGTACAAATTATTAGTAGATTAAAGCGCCTGGCTTACCATATAGTATATACATTAATTGCACGTCTAAATCTTCTTCCTCCATAATTATTCATACTAGCCTACGTTATAAGTAGATCTACACCAAGACAACATCAACACCTAGAACTCCATCACAAGTACAAAGAATTAGAAAATATAGGCGAATGACTTACCATAATAAGTTATAAACTTTAATTGAACATCTAAATCTTCTTCCTCCATAGTCATATTAGCCTACGTTATAACTAGATCTACACCACAACATCAACACCTAGATCTCCATCGCAAGTACAAAGACTTAGTATATTTAGGCGCCTGACTTACCATATAGTTAAACACTTAAAGTGTACGTCTAAATCTTTTTCCTCTATGCACATATTAGCCTACGTTATAACTAGAGATCTAGACCTACACCACGACAACATCAACACCTAGACCTCCATCATCACTCCTACTTAGCTTTATCTTTATGAGGCAAGGGTTGCTAATGATTCTAACTGTGGCTTAACCCCTCTCACACCACACCGCAACTTTCTCTTGTCCAATTAAAGATTCTCTCATCACGGCCTCCGCTTGGTTATAAAAAAAACGTTACCATGGAAACCTCCCCATAGAAAAATGATGACCAGAAACCTGCTAATTTTATCTTGTTTATGAGCTTCTGTGTTCTCGTAGCGGTCAAGCGCCGTATTAAGATCTAGATCTCGTGGGTGAAACAAAGGAAGGAATTTGCGTTCAGTTTGGAGTATGGGGCATGTATGAAAAGACTACATACGTCAACTGAAGCAATTCTTTAAGAAAATAATGGTCGTCAGTACAACGGGGCGCTAAATTTAGACCCAGGACTAAAAATAAATTTAACTGCCTTTACACGGGGTTCTAAGTTTATTCATGTAGTTATAGTGCCTTTGTCTTTATTATCTATCATCTTATTGTCTATTTACACAAGAGCTTCTGTCGCGTCGAGCTTCGAGACTACTTCTCATTCTTAAGATCTCTTGGTTGAATAGTGAAGGGTAGCACTTTTCGTTCTCAGACAAATAAGAAACCCGTGTTGTTGATGTTTTTGTTACACAAATACTTCTTAAATGAATTTTCTTTAACCTTGACAAATATCCTTTGTTTCATATTGTTTCGCAATCTTTTCCATTAGAACAAATAATTTTATCACAAAAGGTTGGTATTGAAGAAAGAAGACGGCATCATAATAATGTTTTCCTTTGTCCAACAATCTACAAAGGGTTCAAGAAATTTTAGCAATGCCATGTCACTTCTTTTAGCTAGTGATAATTAATTTATCATTTTCAGGGGTATCAATCTAGTATTGCTATAAATATTATGTTTGTCTTTTATGTACCTTTATATCATTTATTTCAATGTTTTGTATTGATCTAATAATGGTATTTTTCTTTTATTGCAACTGCCTTTTCTGTGTCCACAAAAAAATCCACTTCATTTTTTTTTATAAAATGCCGATATATTTTAGTGGTATATTTCAGTTCTTAGATTTCTGTCGAAATTCACAAACTGGACGAAGCGCTACTTATGTTCAGTCACATTAGTGTGGGTTCATCCGGGGATCGAACACTCTATTGCCTTCTATATGTCATCCCAACGCGCTAAAGACTCGATTATCTAACACAATTTTAGAGAAATCATCCAAATCATTAGGGAAAAGTAATTAATCCCATATTTTTTAACAGAGCCTCCGATAAACCATAGCAAAGCAAGAGTCGTATACTCTTTGACACTACGTTAGAGAACCATGAGTTAGTCCTGACTTTTTTTGTTTGTTTGTTTATTTAAATAGAATTATAAGGCATATTGCCATAGTCAAACACTGAGGTAATCCACGTCTATTGCCCAATGAAAAGGTGAGATCCAAGGACGAAGCAAGAACAACGCTTTTAGCGGTATGGGGGATCTTTGGGCGTTTGAGTCAGTGTGTATTTCACTTCCCTGAAATTAAAACATTTTGTTTTGTTTTGGGGGGTTTTTTTCGTGTGAAGTCTACCATATATGACTTTGATGATGGCATCGAAAACTCTATAACGAAACAGTGTATATGTTCAGAAAATACCTATGTTCAGAGATATAGGAGGAATATCTCTCTAACCTAAAATATATATGTTCAGAAAGCACGGGAAATTATTTCTCTTACCAACAATTACATCTGTGTTAAAAGTTGTGAAGATATTTCTTTGACCAAACCAAATCTAATTTTAGAGAATCTTTCTCGTACAAAACAAAATCTATGTTCAAAGAGCCTTTACATTACATGTACTTGTCGTATAGGATCTTCCTAGAAACATGAGAGACATCAAATCATGAGGAGCTTAAATCACTTGCAACTTGGAACATTTCATGGATAAACTGTTTAGGTGCATACATTAACCTGGTCTCCATCATCGTTTAACTGAAACACCACAACAACTGCAGCCTTTGTTGTAATCTGAACAACGTAATTAAAAAGTTTCAATGTTGTAAGTCTTTTTAAAAAAATGGCATGTTTCCCACTGAGTTTTCCTACAGTCGCATCCCTTTCACTCCTTTTTCTGTTATAAAACCACTAGAAAAATTTACGATATATTCACAGGTCTGGTTTGAATTTCCTTTTAACCGATAGCATATCTTTAACTTCGGAATTTTTATTTCATCAATTCTGACTAATCTATTCTAAATCGCAGTGGGGCTCCAAGTAAACAAACAGGGGTGAAATAGAAAACGCATTTATACCTGAAAATACCTTTTTTACCTGTACTTATACTAGGCTTGTTTGTATACATGGAAATAACGTTGAAATCTTTGCTCATCAAGAATGTGAGAGTTTGGCCGCCGCGTTACATGTACGTTATCTGCTTCCACCGTATGGGAAGATACAGATTATGACTATAAGTAGGCGCTACCTGGATATTGTATCCCACCGTTGAGTTGTCTGTTTTCGTTTCACACGACCCGTGCGTCGATAAGCTTAAATATCATGCGATAACTGGCGTCATGCTGAAAACCAAGACGATAGGTAATATAATAATGCATCTATATCCAATCATAGCCCTAATCTAAAATTACGGAGCCATGAGCGTCCGGAAAACGCAATGGCTAAGAGACACAAGAACCTAGCTGGGAGTGTGTGAAAATAATACAATGCACCCTTTCAGCTGAGTTGATCCCTGGGTTTCAAATAATTTTAGCTTTTCAAGAGTTAATCATTTAGTCACTCTTTTAATGTTATACATGTATAAGTGCTGTGATAACGTCATCCTTACCGTTGTGCCCATCGCAAAACCTCTAACCTTGTCGATGGGAAGCGGTGAGGTGACGAACCCCCGAAGTTTTTGCTCACACCACCCTCGGAGAGAGCAGGTTATTGAATACCAAGCGGAGGAGACCATGTCAAAACAGGAGCGGCGGTGCGCGTTTTAACACTTAAAAGCGATGATAACATAAGCAGATCTGTCGTAAACCGTAGAAATGGGGAACTTTTGCTTATCATCATTTTATTTTATTAAAAACAACGGGGTTTTCCAAAACGTGACTGTGTATCTATAGATCCAGTATACTTAAACCACATAGCAAGATACTAGGGGCAGAATGTACAAACATGGCGTAGCTTACGTCTCGTCGTAAGCCTTTTTATTTTTTTATTGTTAGAACGAGACGTAAGCTACGTCTTGTTTGTGCATTCTAAAATGGGCTGTAAGAACAACATCGAAGTAGCTTATATAACTGGTCTTAAGAGTATGGATAAAGAAGGCTTGCGACCAGTCGTAAGGTACCTCGACGTTGTACTTACAGTGGTTGCAATGTAAGCCTGTAATCGAAAATGCTTTTGTTATTCCTATATACATATTTTGGTTATGAATTCCTCTCTTTTCGCCGTTCGACTGTGATGATTTTTCTTAGTTATATCAGATATCATACGAAATCTCTTAGTAAAGACCTTACTCTAGATTTTTATTCTTTACTAAATACATTTACGAGTGTTTCATTAGTCCGTTTTGTGGTCAAGCTGGCTTAAGTGGTAGAGCGTTGGTCCCTAGAATTGAAGGCCCACAGTTCGAATCCCGCGATTGGCAGATTTGTTTGTCTGATTTCGCCCCCTGTAACTGGTTGGGTCGATGTCAGTATAATGTGGCCGACTGAGACAGGAGTCATGGTATCCCTGCCCTGTCTATGAGTGCCTGAAGGGCAGCATATAAAATTGTCAGACGTCAGTCTTGGCGACCGTCCACAATATAACTTATATAATGCTGACGTTGGACATTAAAACCAACTCAGCTGAGACTTTTTCTTTTCTCTTCTAATAATCCATTGCCAGTGTTTCGCTTTTTTTTCGATTTTTTAAATGTTAGCTTTTGTTATAGATCTAAATAATATTTTATACTCAGATCCGAAAAGACTCTAACTAGGCTTAGAAAACATTGTTTGATCTAGCTTTACCTATTTTTTTTATTTACCTCGGGGCACTTTTTTTCCTTTTGTCTATATCTAGTTACGTTTTTTTTCATTGAATGAACCTGTTTCCACCGATAATACCTATCTAAAGAGCTTTGTTTTTGTGTTCGTTGTTGTTGTTGTTGTTCTTTTTTGTTTGCAGTTGTTGCTGTTATTGTTTTTTCTTGTTTTTAGTGTAATATGACGACTTTACTTATAGGTGCGTAAGCGGTTATTTCGAAGAACAATAAAATAGAGAAGTTCTGATACAATTTTTTATACAATAAGAGTTAATTAAAATAGAATTTCTCACCTACATAATTACTTATATTTTATTTCATTTTCTCGTTCGTTGGCAACACAACATACGCTTTAAAACATGTTGCTGGGGTAATAAACGAAAATAGAACATTTAATAGTAACAAAAACAAAACAAAAGAAACAAAAAATCTCATTGTGATATGGATGGCCAGCAAGAATGATGCAAACGTATTTTAACAAAAAAAATTAAAACTAGATACTTGAAATAAAGAGCATTTTGACATATATAATTTTGTTAAGTGGAAGGCACGTATTCGCAAACTATTTTTTTTATGGATTCCTTCCAATATTTATCTATCTCGGGAAAATACAAAGTGTTTATGTTTGCGAGTAATGAAATTTAAAGATGAGTCTATAAAGCGATTTAATGTGTGATTGCCATTTAAGATGATAAGTACAAAGGTACAATAAACTCAGACTCCGGACTAAGTAAGGTTGCTTTTAAAGAGTACAAAAACTGTCATAAGTCGGAGGAATGTGTTTATAACACAGTTTCACTTGTTACCCTTAATAATGAATCACTACTAAACGCAAGAAACTTTTTTATATATATACACATCACACGTCCCGAAAAGTTACAAGGCCTCCTAATTGCACCAGGCTTTAAAAAAATTAATTCTTCTACATTCTACATTAGTTCAAGACAGAATGTTAGCTAAAAAAAATTTAACAGTTAGTGTAACTTTTAAACTGCCCAGAAATTTTGAAATTGTTTTAAATCTATGTTACTTTACTAACATCTCTGTTCTTTCCCGATTCAACATTTCGTGTTAGTCTAACTAAGCAGTTGAAATATCTAAAGACGTGAAAACTTGTCAGGTGATTGAGACGTAGATGAGATTTTCTCACAATGATTGAAGAAACTTTTCTTCCCCAGACTTTAGTTTAGACGGGTTTGTTTGTGTGTGTGTGTTGTGTTTTGTAGTGTTATAAAGTAGTTGAGGTAACTTGCCTATCGTTGTTTTGTTTTGTTTATTGTTTACTTGCCTCTGTATAACTTAATGGAGAGGAAATAGCACGATGCATGTATTTTCAAAGTGCAACCTTGAACAAATTTAATCTTTACATTATTGCTATGTGTAATCTATTTGACAATGATTATTATATACATGGATAAGAATCAAAAACCAAGTAAGACCGATACACTTCCATCTAAATTCTACTACCCGCTCTGTTTTAACTCCGACTACATGTTACTTTTTTCCTGCTAAGTGACTTCCTAAATGTACGATAAACTAACATTACTGTATAAACACTTGTTCCTTTGAAACCCTCTCGAATTTCAGTGACATCTTTCATGGTCGTTGCTTTCGCACCGAACTGTGCAACGTTAGTGTTTTGGTGCGCACGTGCCCTTTGAGTAATCTTTGCTCCATTTGTTTATTCCTAGTAGTGCGTCTGTCTAAGGCTAGAGGCCTTGCGATATTGGGACACATCGAAAAAACGAGGACGATAAGCAATGGAATCTGTCCCGGCGTCCAATCATAGCTCTGCTCTAGACCTAAGGAGCTAATGAACGATCAGAAATCCAGCCTGCGGAAAGGGCGATTTAAGTTGAGTTGAATTGGTTGCTTAACGTCCAACGTTAGCGCTATAGGCTATATTGTGATTGGGCCTCAAGACTAACGTCTGGCAATTTTACGTGCTGTCACACTGAGACAGTGCAGTGAGACCTGACCTCCTGTCTCAGCCGGTCAAATTATACTGACACCAAAACAAGCAGTAGGGGACGAAATTGGACAAATATATTTTGACCGATCGTGGGTTAAGAACCGGGGATAACCCACTTCGGAAAACCAACGCTCTACCACTTGAGCCAATTCGCCCCTGTCTAAGGGACGTGATTATGTCAGCCGTGATCGTCATGTGGATCACAAAACGTGTATTGTTTCTTGTCTCCCCACGATTCCTGCTAATCTCTCTATGGTTCCTGCTCAATCGGTGTTGTAGTGAGGCACACGTATGGCGCGCCTGCCCTGTGGGTCTGTACTTGTATAATGCAAGAGTCCTGGTATAATGTGTGCACGGGTGTACCGCCTCTATGCCGCCTCACCAGGACTCTCGGTTTACTTAACCTTTCGGCTGGTTGCTGCT
This sequence comes from Elysia chlorotica, assembly GCA_003991915.1. Classification (NCBI taxonomy): domain Eukaryota; kingdom Metazoa; phylum Mollusca; class Gastropoda; family Plakobranchidae; genus Elysia; species Elysia chlorotica. Next base: position 627,064 of record RQTK01000029.1, on the reverse strand, counting down.
AATAAATTCACATCTTAACCGCGTTACTATTCATGAGGTCCGTTCTATTGACATAACAGCCAAAAATAATAAACGGTCATGTTTTGTTTATTGTGCGTTATGCTGTGATAAACGAAACCTAAAGACGTTGAAATGTCGAATGGTACTATTATATAGGAGCAATTGTAGAGACAAAAACCACTATGCTATTTGTATTATTTAGAAATTGGTGAAACATAGATGCAGTAAAAGAGTTTGCGTCTTTGACATATTGTTGTATAAATTAAAAAACCCGATGAAAACCAAACTGAAACAACAAAAATCACAACAGTCAAAAAGCAAGTTAATGGCTATTGAAGAGAAAAATTGCAATGTTGGTTATAAATTTATTTATTTTTTATTATTTCTAGGGAGTTGAGTGTGTTTTACGATTGAGTGGATTTTCTCCATTCATAAAAATAATTTACTTGCAAGAAACATTAAAAATATTTTGGGTCGTAAGAATTAAATTAAAAAAGGTCTAATTCTCTAAAGTTTAGGTAATAAAATGTGACTCAAATTGACTCAATTCAAATTTACAAAATTTATATTTAAAACGTAACTGTTTTTGTTGTCCTGTTAAAACTCTCATCTTGAAAAAGTTGAATCGCACAGACAAGTTTTAAATCAATTTGTTCACTGTTAATGTCTTGTTCATGCTCCTCATGTTCTGACGTTGCTGACGTTGGACGTTAAACCCAACCAACCAAACCAAACCAAACCTGAACTGTTTAGATCATTGTTCAGTTTGTTTAACAGAGTAGAACTCTAAATCCACGAACTTAAGGATCTTTTATGTCTGAGAAAAATTTTATTTATCTCAGTACATTTTTTTTTTATTAACGTCTAACTTCATCAGCAAAGAAAATGTTAAAATTTAGACTAATGTCTGACAAGTTTACGTGCTCCAAGACAGATTCGATGCGGCGGGAATACCGAGACTCCTGTCTCCAACGGTGCGCATTATACGGACACCGACCCAACCCTTATGAGATTGTTCGTTTCGAACCGGACGCCTCCCGATTGGGAGACCAACGCCCACCCACTTGCGCTGCCCCCCCTCACACACACACACTACCACATACTAAATATTGTTTTTCTTCTTTGGGTTCGACTATTTCAGTGAATTTCAAAAGGGGCATGCATACTATAGGTACATGTATTATAGATCACCAGAGGGAAACTAGAAATAAAAGCGATTCTAAGTCCATTCTGCCTATCATTGGTTATGAGTCGAATCTCTTCTTATTCCTGTCCATTTTATGAATAATCTGTGTTATACAATAAAGAGTGATTATTATTGAATCTGAAATGAACTCAAATACTTAATTACATGTAAAACACAGCTCTTCAAAATAAAACAAATACACACATATTAAGTGTCTCTGACGAAAGGTTATTGAGTTAAAGAAAAATGTAATAACTACGCTCGTATGAAAGTGCAAGTCATTTTTAAAGAGTATCTTATACATGTAATCACTGTACTACGACAAAACAAAAATGGGAATTTTCAAATACATTGCTAATATTCGAAAAGATTATTCAATAATTTAGATTGGCATAAAAAGCTCAATATGTCTTGGCTTTAACGTATCATCTGCTGTGATGCTCAGTGTATCCATTTGTACTTATTTTAAAAAATAGATAAATGACAAAAATAGATATCAATTAGCTAAATATAAAAATATAGGTCTGACAGAACTTTAAGGAAAGCTATTTAAAAATTTACAAGTTGAATCCAAAGATGAAAGATATGCCTTTATAACCAACTCAATAGATAGATATATTATGTAAAATAATTATTGGTTGTATATCAAAGGATGGTGTTTGTATGATAAGGGTTGGGCGGGGGGGGGGGGGTATTTTTTAGGTTAATAAAATAAAGTTAAATGACAGGCAGGCTAATGTTTTGAAACATCAATAGGAAGATAGACAAAGATGTCGACAAAATTAATCCTCATAAATTTGGCACTATGTGCTTTAAAAAGTATAATTGATTACAGGTAGCTATTGAACGTGGAGGTAGTCATAACCGTCGTCATAATCATAGGTAAATTCAGAGATCTTTAACAAGATGTATCCACAATGATTGTTAGACAAATTAATGAATCAAAATTATGCAGACTAAAACCAATAACTGGTATAATTATATTTATGAGCCAGAGTCACATTAACATAGAAAAACTACTCTTTGTAGACCTTTTTCGTTATCAAAATAGAAAGAAATCTCTCTATTTCTGGCAAATAATAATAATAATTGTGTTTTTTTAATCTGTTTTATTGCACAAAAATGATGCTTCATACCACACTCAAAATAACTCAAAAAGTCACCCGTGTTGCTCCACATGTATTATAGACATGTTTCTTGAAAGAAAGGAAATGTTAATTACAGAAGTCTACAGAAACATACTTAGATGTCCAGGCTATTTTTACTCGCTTCACAGAAATTCTTACCATTCAGGAATCCCTCTGACGTCATCTCGGACTTCTCTAGATTATCCAAAACGAAATCCGTGCAATAATTCGGCCCAACTGAGGCACTCACAGAAACGTTTTCCGCTGATCCACTCTGTTTCCTTCTCCAAGAAACACAAAACATTATAACCTAAAGAGACTAGGGAGCACGTCTAAGTGTTTGAGCTGAATTATACTAGCAATGGGAAGAATGTTAATTACAGCTATCCGGAATGGAAGGTGGTGTGCTGTGTTCTATGGGAAAAAGTAATAGAAATGATAAAACAAAGTTATGCCTAATGACTTTTCCCTCACTAATCGTATTCTAAAGATTCTCTCTTGGCTAAAAGTGTATAAATTTTAGTTGTTTTTTTTATATTTAGGAAGATTAAGAAAATAGGATTGTTGACTCTTTTTTACCGAAGAAGGAAGAAAAAACATCGTGTACATTTTTAAAACGATGAATGTTTGTACACGTTCCAAAATGTTAAAGATATTTATGTCTCAAGAGTGCTGTTGGGCAAAAAACTTTTAAGATAGTTAATTTATTAAGATATCATTTCCGTATTGCACTCTAACGAATTAGACTATTTTTTTCCCAATGTCTTTACTCGAAAATGTTTAAACGATCTGAGATATTTTACGACCATTCAAAATATCAATGTTAAGCAATCATTTAATCTTTTTTTTTTAAACGGACTCCCCTCCCCCCTCCCATACCCACACCATACACACACCCTTGTTATTCAAGATTAGTAATTAACACATAAGTTTCATCGCACTACAGTTAAGAAACTTCGATTTTTTATTGAAGATCCTGGTCTTTATAATTTATGTGAAACGTATATTTACCCCAAAATGATATAAAATGTGTTATAATTAAAACAAAATAAATATGCTTGTCATTACGTTTAAAATTCAATTAGGATTCAACACTTTCCAAGAACGCACATGTTTGAAATAGTGGCAAGCTAGATAATAGATCTAGATCTAGCTATGATAGAGCAGGTAATGTTTGATGCACGACAGAGTCACAAGCTTATTGTACTATAGAGTGAGAGAACTGTGAGTGTTTCTCCTCTGGCTGGCTTTCAACAAGAGTGAGAGTGAGTGCTAAATCCAGATTTTACTCACTCGCCTTGTTCCCGCTCACTTGCCTTCTCCTTTCAGCTGCGCGCGAGTGTGGGCGCTTTACACCAGCGGTGCTTTCAAGAAGCTGGCCTAGCAGGATGTTAGTTTGAGTAGTTTGGCTCTTTGGTTTCTTAATTAAACCTAGACGTCCAACAGCTAGTCTAGATAGATCTATAATTATCATTGACAGTCCAAGATAAACGTTTGGCAATGTTATGTGCTGTAGATACCTACCTTTGTAAATAAGAAGCTATATTCTAGTTTGACAGCTCCTTTTTTTCTCAAGGAAGAACCTATATGATGACGTGTCCCGAGACTAACAACTGATAATTTTACGACAGAGCTGGGTCACCAGGACTTTTGTTTAAATCGGTCACAATATAGTGACACCGATCTAACGAGTTCAGAACGAAATTAAAAAAAAAGATCGACAGATAGAACTCGGAACATCTTAATTTCACTCACTCATGCCCGTTATGCCTCATGGCATGTAGGGCAGCAACAAAGGATCTCCACTCCTGTCTGTTCTGGGCCAGCCTTTGCACCGAACTCCACGTGTGCTTCATGGTCTTCAGCTCGCTCTCCACCGTGCGCCTCCAGGTGTTTTTAGGCCGCCCCCTCTTTCTTCTCCCCTCCGGTGTCCAGTGAAGGGTTGTACGGGTGATGTTGCCCTGTTCCTTTCGCATGACATGTCCTAGCCATCTCCATCGCCTTTGCATGATGATGGTATCCATGCATAGCTGGTTGCACCGGGCGAGTAGGTGTTGGTTGGAAATGGTTTCCGGCCAGGATATTCGCAAGATATTCCTGAGGTTCTTGGTATGGAAGGTTGACAGTTTGTTGAGGTCGCTTTGGGTCATCCTCCAGCACTCAGAGCCGTATAGTAGGGTGGAAAGCACGCAGCTCTGATATAGCCTTAGTTTGGTCTTGACTTTGTACTGTGATGACCGCCAAACGTTGTTCAGCATTCTGAATGAGTTTCTGGCCTTGCTGAGTCGATTCTGAATGTCAGTCCCCGCTCCTCCATCATGCCTAACTTTGCTGCCTAGGTAGGTGAATTCTTCCGTTGTTGGCAAGTTTTCCGCATTGACCTCAATTGGTGATTGGTTGGAGATGTTAAGCATCATCACTTCCGTCTTCTTCTTGTTGATCTTTAGACCAACTTGTTTTGCAAAATTGCTGAGGCGTGCTGTTTTCTCCTGCATGTGGTTGTGGGTGTGGGACAACAGGGCCAAGTCGTCTGCAAAGTCCAGATCTTCCAGTGTTGAGAATAGGTTCCATCTGATGCCCCTTGATTTATCCTCTGTTGTTCGTCTCATGACCCAGTCTATGGTGATGTTAAAAAGCAGTGCTGACATCACGCATCCCTGCCTAACGCCAGTCTTCACTTCGAAGCTGGTGCTGCTGTTGCCAACTCTACACCTGAAGTTGCTGTAGAAGCTCTTTATGATGAGATAGAACTAGGAACATCTTAATTTAAACCTAGCGCTCTTTAAATTAAGCCAGCATGACCTTCGCTGAGGGTTATCTGTCAACAAGAGTTTGCTATGTTAGTATGGGCCTTGATCCTCTAGGGTTTGTTTTGGGGCCTCAGAGACCAAAGTAGAGTTCTGTTTGATAGATTAGTTGTGTTGGTTGCTTAGCGTCGAACGCCCGCACTATATGTTCTTTATTGTGGAAGAATCCCAAGACTAATGCCTGAGAAGTTTCCGTGTGTTCACAGATACAGTGCGAGAATACCATGATTCCTGTTTTAGCTGTCCATGTTATACCAACACCGACCCAACCAGTAGGGGACCGATTGTGCGTTTCGAACTGGGCGCCTCCCGATTGGGAGACCAACGCTCAGCCACTTGCGCTCGCAAAAATACACGAAAACTGTCAAGATTTATATTCCAACAGTCACAAGTTTATATTTCCCCTGTGTAAACATGAAATAAAAGATGCTTCCAAGCCTAAAAATGAGTGTAGACATTTGTTCGAGTCGTAAGTACATACTTGTTCGTAAGCCTTCTTAATTTTATATCTTAAGATAAGTCGTAAGCTCAAATCATGTAGATCTGACAATGCAAGATGCAATAGCTCAGTAAAAGCTAGTGGTTGCAAGTTTAAGCCGAAGCCTGGTTGGTGCGCTGAGGACAGATGTTAACTAAGAAGTAAGAAACCGAGAACAAAATTACAAGCATCTACAATTGCTGGGCTTTCCCGGTGTACGTACCACTTTGAGACGGATTGAGAAGGCAAAATTACCGCTGAATCATAACTTCCTGGTACTGTATTTGATATGAAGGGCTCTCCAAATTATTATGAGAGGAAACATCGAAAAATATTTATTAGGGTAAAACCACTGTGAATTGTATTCAAAGATTTTTGTTAAATGCCAGTTTTAGAAAGGATGCTGAGATTTCAAATTTCATCAACATTAAAATGAAACTGAACCTTACAAAAAATATTTTGGTGATTCCTCAGTTTTTCCCGGAAACCAACTTCTATCTGCTTTCTAAAAAATCTGCTGATGTAGAATTTGCTTCATGTTTAGGAACTCTCAAGTCAGATGCTAATATAGTGGGAGCAGCGTCAGAGAAACTGATATTGAGAGTAGTAGGTAGGTTTCTTCTGTAACGTCCAACACTAGCAAATAGGCTATCTCGCGGATGGGTCCCAAGACTAACGTCCAACAGCTTTACGTACTGCCATACAGAGACAGAGCGGGTGTATCAGCATTTTTGTCTCAGCTGGTTACATTATACTGATATCCACCAAACTGGTAGGGGACAAATCCAGTAAAATAGATTTTTCCTATCTCGGGATCAAACTAAAGATTCGTCAAAGATAGTCTGAATTTAGGACATGTTAGCACATTAACATCAGAAGTGGATAAGTATACATGTAGATGATGTGGTATGCTCATATTTTTAATAGCTGGTCATGCGTATTGTCACAGGTATCACAAATGTAAGCTCATGTGGAAATGCCAGCATGTGACAGTTGAAAATGTTAGAATAAGCTTTTAATTATAATTCTGGTAAACAATTGCATTTCTTTGGGTTTTTTCATGCATGAACCTAAAAATTACTCCATTATTACTTTATATCGTGTGTGATCGTGTGTGTGTGTTTGGGGGGGGGGATGTTGCGCAGCCTTAAACTAGAGCTGCATATGCAGGAAGTCCGTGGTTTGAGTCCCGCACCAAATTTTGAGCTAGCTTAGGTTTCGAACCAAAGACTTCCCGGTTGAGAAACGAGCGCTTTGCAACTAACGCCAGTTTGTCCCGTCTCGGGAGACGAAGGGTGACGGCCTGTAGTTCTGTAGTGGTCTGGTCAAGGTTAGGTGAATAACTACAACTGACAGTTTAACCATTGTTGGATAAACAGGGACAACACAGGCTCTGAGATCCACTGGATGATAACGGATGACAACCTTACGACATTGGCTCCACAATTATGTCCTCAATAGAGCCGATAATAAAAAAACAGCGACAGACTATGTCAACGGCCCGGTTTAATTGGGATAATAGCAGGTACCTTAATGGTTGCCAGCTTCGCAAGTATTGTCTGAGCTACCTAAACTAGTGACCAATCGTGAGTTTCGAACTAAGGGTCTCCCGTTTAGGTGCACAAGGCTTTACCACTTGAACAAGTTCGACCCGTCTCGGGAGACGATGGGTGGCGGCATGTACATCTGTCATGATCTGGTCGAGTCAGGTTTAATAACTCCAATAGACAAATTACTCCAGTTGGACGCACAGAAGAAATACAGGCTTTCCCACATCCGGAGGATACCAAATTGCCTCGACACATCCCTTTTACACCAGTCTCAAAGGGCCGCAATAATGTAAACAGCGACAAACTATGTAGTCTTGGGGTAAGTACAGGGGCCTCAAGGTTATAAGTGCGACTGCTATTGTCTGATCTCCATGGCACGACAGCGTGGCGACAACTTATGGTTATCATAAAAATGTGAACTGTTCAGGTGGCAAGACTTCTGTAGAGGTAACCAATGCTCACACGAACAAAAAGCCAAGATGGTTGAATTGACTGTGGGGGCATTCACGCTATCCAGATGTTTGAATGGTAAGGTCTTTATATTTTAATAAAAATCAGTGCAAAACTTTACGATTGCATTTATTGATTGCAGGAAACTTTGTTTTTTTTTTTCAACACTAGAATTATAACTTTGTTAAGTTTAAATAGAGAAATCCCCAAATATAATATTTATAAAAGCCAGTAAAATAAATATTCATTATGCAAGAAAAAAAAAGTAATGGAAAAATAGTAAAAATATCATTATATTGTGAATTAATTTATCCTAGGCCCAAGATACTAAAAAAATTGCATCATTTATAATGAGACAAACTAGCCATTCAAAAAACTATAGAGGCTCTAACAGACACAGCTAGACCAAGCCACCGGAGACGATGGGGGTTCGATACCCGTGCATGCCACGAGTCTCAATTTGTCTTTGTCTAACAGTCGTCTATGTTGGATTTAGTTTTTTGTGACTGTTTTGAATCAGTGCCGTTTTGGGAGACAAACGCTTTACAATTTCCACTAGTGAGATGTCCGTCAATCTGACATAGTCTAATCTTGCTTGATAACTTAAATAGACAGAATGATCACTCCAGGCAAATTAACAGAAACTAGACACCTAGATGGCTGACTGGTCTAGGTGTTAAGATCGCCAATCCGTACTTCGATAACGTGGTAGAACTGGAAGGAAATTATATTATCGGCTTTAGATACAGAGGGTATGGTGTTAGAATCCAACTTGGGCCATCTTGCTCCCTACTGGTTTGGACACTATCAGAATAATTTCACCGACAAGCTTTGGTGTTCCGTCGCCTTATAGAATTGTTCTTGAGACCTGGGTGACTTTTAACAATGAAAGAGCGTCGTTCCACAGTGCAAAGTTTACTTACAATCTTTAAAAACTGTGCTATGGCTGTAATGTTTAGTTGGTTTTACGTTCCCTAAGTTTCGCAATTGATATTAGGGGCCTATATCTTAAACGAAGTTACTGACATCAACTGCAGATCCGTTGCTGACCACTGCAGAGCATAGCCAACTCATTTGTACCAGCAGCCATTAGATTGCTGCAAAATAGCTTTACCTAGAGCGGGGCGAACGTTGGTCTCCGGGTCGGGACAATCGCGATCGGGAACTTTGTGTTTGTAATATTGTGTATGTAGTGTTTTGTGTATTCTTGTATAGTTGTGTGTTTTAAATCGCTCATTATATTTTATTATCATTATTATCATTATTATCATCACTATTTTTTATGTCACACGTGTACAACCGGTGTATTTATGTATGTATGACCAAGAAAAATGTCCCTATGGGATAATAAAGGATTATCTTATCTTATCTTAACTAACAATATATGGCGCAATTTAAAAGACCATGAATCCATTATAAATGTGGGTCCAGCTTGTCTCCCCCGGCTTCCCCACTCCCCTTTTACGTCAGTCTCAATAAGCCACACAAAAAACAACAAACAGCAACCAATGCAGCCTAATTTTGATTAGACCAAGGACATCAATATTAAAATATGCGCATGCTACCAAACCCCTGGCGACAAACAGTCTAGTTTTTCTTTAAATGTACAGGTGGCAAGAAATCTATACGTGTACGTGTACAATTAAAGTTGTACAGAAATACATGTAAATACATAAGATGGTTGACCATATCGCTATTCTCGCCGCCTAGATGCTGAAATTAATCGCTATTGTCCGGATCAGAAACTAGATATTTAGGAACCAGCAACTCATGATAACATTCCTAATCCTTGATTGTAGGAAACGATTTTTTGTCACTAAATTCATAAGGGAATTCAAGTTCATCCTAAAAGTCCGTCAGGTATTATTTATAAAGATAGTAAAGTAATTGCTACAACGCAAGTTAAGTAAGGGAACGAAAAAAGCTAGAGTAAAAAAAAATGTTTACATTGCGAATTACTTCCCTTTTTATTGGCCGGACACGGGATCTAAAAAATATATACATTTTCTTTTTCTTGTAAATGTACCGTATATAATTATTTGGTTCAATTTGTTCTGGGGTTGTCGCCGTTGCGCGGGGGAGAGATAAGCAAGTGACCCAAACATTATTGAGACGCTCACCTTACACTTTCGACAGATTACCCAAGTGGACAAAAAGTTACTGTCCTGTGTTACTGTTGATCATTAATGTGCGTGTCGGTCGGCAAGTTTGGCTTGTCGGGGTCTAGAACGGGATCCTGAAGTCTTTTTTTGTAAACGGACCCAAAGAATAACTTCTGAAAATTTACGTGCTGCCACACAGAGACATTTCTGGAACACCAAGACTTCTGACTCAGCTGGTCACACTATACTGACACCGACACAATCAGGGGCGAAATCTGACAATTCAATTTTTGACCAATCGTGGGTTTCGAATCAGTGCCGTCCCGTTTGGGAGACAAACGCTTTACAATTTCCACCAGTGAGATGTGCGTCACTGACAAGTGACATAGTCAAATCTTGCTTGATAACTTAAATAGACAGAACGATCACTCAAGGCAAATTAACAGAAACTAGACATCTAGATGGCTGACTGGTCTAGGTGTTAAGATCGCCAATCCGTACTTCGATAACGTGGTAGAACTGGAAGGAAATTATATTATCGGCTTTAGATACAGGGGGTATGTTGTTAGAATCCAACTTGGGCCATCTTGCTTCCTACTGGTTTTGACACTATCAGAATAATTTCACCGACAAGCTTTGGTGTTCCGTCGCCTTATAGAATTGTTCTTGAGACCTGGGTGACTTTTAACAATGAAAGAGCGTCGTTCCACAGGACAAAGTTTACTTACAATCTTTAAAAACTGTATTATGGCTGTAATCTTTAGTTAGTTTCAAGTTCCCTAAGTTTCGCAATTGATATTATATCTTAAACGAAGATACTGAGATCAACTGCAGATCCGTTGCTGACCACTGCAGAGCAAAGCCAACCAATTAACAATCTATGGCGCAATTTAAAAGACCATGAATCCATTATGTGTGTCCAGCTTGTCTCCCCCGGCGTCCTCACTCCCCTTTTACGCCAGTCTCAATTAGCCACACACAAAAAAACAACAAACAGCAACCAATGCAGCCTAATTTTGATTAGACCAGGGACCTCAATGTAGCATTAAATGCTACCAAACCCCTGGCGACAAACAGTCTCGTTTTTCTTTAAATGTACAGGTGTCAAGAAATCTTTACAATTAAAGGTGTACAGAAATACATGTAAATACATAAGATGGTTGACCATATCGCTATTCTCGCCGCCTAGATGCTGAAATCGATATTGTCCGGATCAGAAACTAGATATTTAGGAACCAGCAACTCATGATAACATTCCGAATCCTTGATTGTAGGAAACGATTTTTTGTCACTAAATTCATAAGTGAATTCAAGTTCATCATAAAAGTCCGTCAGGTATTATTTATAAAGATAGTAAAGTAATTGTTTACAACGCAAGTTAAGTAAGGGAACGAAAAAAGCTAGAGTAAAAAAATTGTTTACATTGCGAATTACTTCCCTTTTTATTGGTTGGACACGGGATCTAAAAAATATATACATTTTATGTATATAATTATTTGGTTCAATTTGTTCTGGGGTTGTCGCCGTTGCGCGGGGGAGAGATAAGCAAGTGACTCAAACATTATTGAGAAGCTCACCTTACACTTTCGACAGATTACCCAAGTGGACTAAGTTACTGTCCTGTGTTACTGTTTGTCATTTTGTGCGTGTCGGCCGGCAAATTTGGCTTGTCGGGGTCTAGAACGGGATCCTGAAGTCGCGGTGGCCCTGGGGTAGAACATCAGCTTCCGAAGCAAAAGGTCCGGTTTCGATCCCTGGCGATTGCGCTCCCTACTGGTTGGGTCGGTGCCAGTTTAATGTGACCGACTGAAACAGGAGTCATAGACTCCCCGCCCTGTCTCGTGTGTGGCAGCACATAAAATTGTCAGACGTCATCCGTGGGTCCCGTCCACAATATATAGTGCTGATGTTGGACGATAATCCAACTCAACAACAACCCGTTGACAGTGAGAGAGCATTGCAACATGAGCTTAAATTCTGTCGTAATGGCAGTCTGGTTGATTCAAATCGTTATGTAGTTCAAATTGCCAGATTAGATTTTGTTAGGCAATAAATAACAATTAAAAAAACAGTTGTAAAATCTTCATATTTTATTATAAATTAATTAGTTGTATAATGACTATCCGAAATAGGAAGGATATTACATTCAGTATGTTGTATAATTATTTACTTTTTATGTTTTTCTTTTATTTTGGTTTTCTTCTTTTTTTCTTGTTGACATTAATCGACAGACGTACGTTGTCACAGGTAAGCCAGCGCTAGTGTACTTTCGTTTCTAAACTCGAAAGGTTTCAATTTTCAAAGCCAAAGCTGTGAAAGCACTTCAGTGACTCCTGTTGAAAACTAGATCTAGATCTAGATCTAATCTAGTCTTAAGTAGCTTCTACCAATCGACAGGATTGTGATAAAATTATCTTCAAGGGTATGTTGCGTAGGACTACTAGAAATCTAGATTCTAGATCTAAATTAGTCTAACTCTAAAATGAGATTTAGTAACTAAGTAGAGCTTCGATCTGAGTATCTAGCCTATGTATAAGCTTAGATCTAGATCTAGATCAGGGATCTAGATTCTCTAGTGGGAGTAATGCTTTGCTGAATGTTCTATTCTTAATTCTATATTTTAGGGGTAGAATGCACAAACATGACCTAGCTTACGTTTCGTTGTACATAATCCTTATTCTTATATTATGACTAGACGTAAGTTACACTTGTTTGCTTATAAATTGAATCAGTGCATTTTCGCCGCCATGCTTGTGTTCTCTCCCTCGCTCTTAGTATTACAGTAATTACTCTCTCGCACTCTCTCTCTCCCCCTCTTATATCTTTCTATAGATCTATCTAATTTTGCTATTCGCACTAGATCTAGTAAATATTTATAAATTATAATCATGTTTCTGTTTTAATGGGCATATATATTTATAAACACTGTCTATGTTAAATTTATATATTATAAGTTAACATAATTCAGACCTATGAAACATTAATATAGGAGAGCTTCTAGCTCTATTCAACGGTCAGACCAAAGAATTAAATTTCGATTTGTTCAAAAACGCTTGGTCCAAAACACGACATGTTGTGTGTAGCAACTAGCATCTTAGATGCAAAGTTTGGACACTACCAAAGCATGTAGATGTAGTACAATGTCTCTCCAGATTTAGATCTATAGATCTTCCTTTTGGTTTGTTTTGCTGGGGGGCGGGGGTAAAATAAATCTGGTTGTTTTTTTTCAGGCTTTAGATCAAGTTGAGAAACACAAAATTTTGCTAGTTCTAAAATAGATAGAACAAGATATATCACGCTATCAATGGAACTTTGAAATTGTTTTTATGTAGGTATTGGTGCTTTTTAAAAGCTCTGTAAAACAAAAAGGGAGGACCAAATCAGATACTATATGTACACATAACAAAAGATGTCAGGAATCTTCTCCTGAAAAAAGAAGATCACTGGAATTGGTGCGATGTACACTATACAGATTAATTTAATACAGACATTTTGCAAAGAAGACAATGTAGAGATGAATGCAATTTGTCTTCTAAAGATTACAAGGTTTAAAGTGGGGTGTCCTTTAAACAAAGTATATGCGTGTAGCTGTGATTAAAAAGAAAATTGATTATAGATTCAAATAAAAAGAAATAAATTAAAACTTTATCCTGGGATAATTTATTTTAAAAAATAATTCTCTTCACTCTAAAATATTTGTCCAGATATGATCTTTATTTCCATGATAAAGTAATCTAAGATAGGAAACATCTGTCGCTATTCTATATGGCTAATGCGTCTGGTTAAATGACAGCAACATATCCTTTATACGGGTCTCTTTCCCGTCTCCCTCTCCTCCCCCCCTCTCTCTCTCTCTCTCTCTCTCTCTCTCTGTCTATCGATCTATCTCTATCTCTCTCTAATTCTCATCTCTTGATCCATCTATGATTCTATCTCTGCTCAGTATGCTTAGTTTAGCCGTATCAGAAAAAAACATCAAGGCCTGTTGGCATGCCCAACAGTCACCTTTTGATCTAGGGCCTATCCTTATAACTGAAGCGTGGCCCGTTTAGCACCCTTGGGTGCACGACAGTGAATGGTGACTATCAAACTCTGATCAATGAATTGGAAAACGGTTTAACTCCATAACTCCAGTTTTAATATATATTAATACCTAATGGGCTCGATATTCTCAAACGGTCAATCGACAGTCTGATTTTCTGCTCAGCATGCCTTCACCTCTAACAGTTTGTCGTCCTCGATGCTCTGTCTTTGTAGTTTGTCCTTGCTTATCATGGCTAGTTATTATCGGGATTCAGCAATATAAAATTAGATCTGCTTTTTCAAACGGATGATTGCTGTTGTTAATATTATTCCAGCCTGCAGCTGATGTGTTGCAACTTTAGCCAAACTGATGCTATCTTTTATTTAGTACTTTTTTAATCGCACTTGGTGGTTTAGAAAGCCTTAAATAAATAATGATTGTTAAAGATTTTTGTTATATTAAACAACATTTATTAAACAACACTAATCCATGGTGTAGTTATTAAAGTTATGGTGTATAGGCTTACAAGTTATGTTAAAAGTCAATATTGATAGCTGTTCCTAATTTAGCTTGGCCATCAGTTAGGTTTGCAGTGACTTATTGAGCCAAAAATCTGTATATAATTCTCTGCCTTCTTAAAAGTTGGCAGCAATATTAATGGTTTAGAAAATGAGAGTTTGATTATAAATTCTTCCTAGATTTAAATTGCGATCAAATTGTGCCAGATATACTTATTTGATTCATTCTGCCTTTCTGCAGGACGGTGGCCGGCTATGAGGTGGTGAAACTGTTTTACTGTTGACTGAGACGGACATAACCTGCAGCTGTGGGATGGAGGGTCTGGAATGCCAGGAACAACTGGCAGTTGCACTGGGCAGTCAGTACTCTTTGAATGAACTGAACGAAGGTGGAAACTGTGAGTGCGAGTATTTCTGACAAAGATTTTTGGTTGTTGTGTGCCTTGGGGTATTTTAAAAAGGTTTCAATTCATGCACAAATGCATACAGTCATTGAAAGAGTTGGAAGTTGTACTACTACTAGATTAAAAAATGTGTCAATGAAATTCAACAGTACACATTACAATTTTGATAAATAAGAACACTCTTAATCTACAGTATTACATCTGAACAACGTGGAACTGATTGGACAGTATCAATTTCAATTCAATGATTAAATGACATATTGACTCCCATATCGTCAGCTTAGTTGCCAAAAAACCCAAATGGACTAGATCTTATTGATACACTATTAAAGCTATGTAGTAATTTAAGAGTGTGATCTGTAGGATGCTCTAAAATTGGGGTGATAATTATATATGTTGAGTTCAAATTAGTTTGATGAATAAATCCCCAGTATCATCAAGGCATCTCTTATACTATAATAGTAGATATTGCAGTATTGAATCAGGAAGTATAAATTGAGGGGTTGAAAAAGAAGTCTTGGTATCTCTGCTCTGTCTCTGTGTGTTAGCATGTAAAAATTTCAAATGTAAGTCTTGAGATAGCCAGTGTTAGTGACAAACATTGTCTGGCCTTGAGCTTGGGACTTGAGCCTCACCCTACTACTTGGGCGAGTTAAGCTCAATCACTATTTGATCTATTTAGAAAATTATGCATTTGATATTCTAATCACACTTATTTCCAACTCAAATTAACTTGTTTATTAACTACAACTTAATAGATCATAACAATTTATAACAAACCAAACTGTTATCCCAAAAATCCTTCAATTCTATCAAGTCAAGCTCCAGCCATATGAGAACTCAATTGCTTCCATTGACTAACAAGTACATGTACAGGACTATATTAGTTCATTTGAAATTTGTTTTTACAAAAGAAAATTGACTTTTATTTTGTATGTTGAGTAGAGTTGCAAGTCAATTCACAAATCTCTGCTTATTATTTAATAACATAAAATATTTGATACTCTTTTTGTTCTCTCTTTTACCCTTTTTCATAA
Organism: Elysia chlorotica; assembly: GCA_003991915.1. Taxonomy (NCBI): domain Eukaryota; kingdom Metazoa; phylum Mollusca; class Gastropoda; family Plakobranchidae; genus Elysia; species Elysia chlorotica. The sequence continues at coordinate 611,381 of RQTK01000029.1, read as the reverse complement.
AGTCACATAAACACACTCTTATTTTTTAATGTTTTTTTTTTCTTTTTAAACAGGGCAAGTTGTTGGTGTCCTTTTGCCAATTGGGTCTACAACTGGTCAAGAAAGTGTTGTTTGTAAAGCAGAACCAGTAATTGAACTCAATGAAAGTAAACAAGACTTCTCTTTCTCAGGCCAACCCATGCCTCACAGAGCACTGTTTGTCTCAACAAAAGTGCTCCTGGAAGACCAAAAGGCCCCAATTTTTCCAACAGAAAATTTATGTTCCGACACCGACACAACTGTTGGTGCGCAAGCAAAGCTGCTTCTGTGTGATGGGGCTGCGGAAAGCAATGACGGATCTTCAGAGCAGAGTGTTCTACAGGGCGAAGAAGAAGAGCATGTCAACTGGTTAGGAATAGACTCAGAATCAAATATCATCTCTAACGGTATCAGAGCAAAGATCACTCAAGAAAATACAGAATCTACGGGTGCATTGTCAAGCTCTTTTAACGAGCAGCTGATGTACTTGGAACCTTTGCGTTGTGATGAAACATCAGGCACTAGGTTGCTCCGTGGAAACATTAAGGCAGAGTGTCAAACCCTGGGTGAGGCATTGTTTCTCAAGAAGTTAAGAGGTTCGCGACAAGGAGACAGATCTACAGGAACAATTGTTGAGGTTAGTCGTAACATTTTTCTTCTATTTATGCAAAGTAAGTTTTTAAACTTAAACAGTTAAAGTGTTGTTTTTTTTATCCTTATTTAATGTTTTCTCAAAAGTGTAAGGTGTAGTAATAAAAAAACTAAAACTGCTTTTTAAAGCAGCTTATGTGTGACAAAGAGTAACCTATTTAGATAGTCTAAGCAGATGGGCAAAGAATAAAAGACAGGATCAATTTAAAAGGCTTTTTTAAAGTTTTCTGAACAAAAAAAAAAAGAGTGACGTCCCATGCTCACCTTTAGTTGCTCCAGAACCTGTACTCGATGAGTGAATGAATGTATGATTGAAAATACACTATGACAGTAGGGTGATGATAATGATTTTGTCCTACTGCAGCATTTTTTGCTCAGGCACTTTTTATTACAATGCGATTTAGAGAGGTGTGGCTTGTAGCTGAGATTCCAGGCAAACAGCCTGAAATGAATACATAATATACACATTACACGTATCAACATTCACTAAAAATGAGGCCAAATGCTCACGCCTCTAGCCTAGGTTGGTGGTTTTATTCTCTCAATCTATGTTAATGCGATAAGTCGGAATATTTTAAGGCCTCTATCATGTCTATGAAAAGCATAAGGTTAAGAAAGAACTAGTTTTTTCTAGGGTTCAAGCCAAAACCTTGACTCAATGTCGTCATGAATAAAATTTCCTAGAACTTTCCACCTGGCAAAGTATTTTTTAATCAAATATTATGTATCATTTATCATATAGTTATTTTTTTTAACATGTCTTTATTGTAGAATTAAAATTTTTTTTTTTTCCCTCCAGAGTGAACCAGACTCAGCCCCAGAAATTTACTCACAAAACCCGATTCAGGAAGATGATAATTCCTCAAAAATAAATTCTGTGGAAGAAAATGAACAACAAACATTAACAGAAGGGCTCCGAAATTCTGAACATTCCCCTAAAAAAAGAAAACTAGAACGTCCAAAAAGACAACCTGGTAGGCCTACTAAACAGAGAAAGGCGAAAGTTATTAGCTCTCAAGAAAAGCCCAGCTCTGCAGCAAATACATCTGGATTTGGCTCTAAAGAGCAATCGTATTCTGCAAAAGAAGGAGGAAGTGTCACTGAAAGAACCTTTGGCTCCAAATCATCTCTAGTCTTCATGCATCGCTTAATCAAACACCAAAACACACCAGTGTGCTTATCAAAGACATTGATTGTGGACTCTTTAAGGACGAGTCTCCTAATTCAACCAATAGTAATTTGACTTACCCAGAGAAAATTATTTTACCATTTGAGGGCTACAACTCAGAGATGTCTCAATATTCTAAATCATATAGGTCCAAAAATTCAAAAAAACATTTGAGAAAAGGCGCAAGTAGTGGAAAGAGGAACGAAAATGGCAGTCTCGTTGTTAGAAGTGATCCGGTAGGATACAGTGAAAGTGCTAACAGTCTTAATGATGAGGCTGTTGAGTTTCCAACAATATCCAGTGAGAGTAGGGAATCGGGCTGCACAGATAAGACAATGAAATCTAAATTAAGTGAAAGTTGTGTGCGCACTGATGAAAACACTACTGTTACTATTATGGCTATGGATGAAAAAAAAGTTGACATGCACTGCAGTGAAAATTCAGAAGAAACCAATTTGCCAAAATCAAATGTTGAATTTCCAAGAAAAAGATGTAGTGTAAGTGACAGCATTAGCGATCAAGATCCTTTTCTAATGGAGGGTAGAATTAAAAGAGAAGAGGCAATCACAAACATTGTAGAAGATATTAAATATAGTCACAGAGCATTGAAACAAAAACAAAGTGACATCTGTAGGGACATGCAGGGGGGTGACATCTTAGACACTGTCCAGTTTGCCAGAGTGGACAAACAAGACCACAGGAACAATTCTGACTCTTCAGGTAGTAATGGTAAGTATAAGTATCGTGGCAAATCTAGTTTTGGAGCACCCACTTCCAAGACCAGTGGCACTGTGTGTAATTCTGACAAGGCATGCATTGTACAAAACAAAGCAAGACAACACCACACGGACAGTATAAACTCTCTGCATAGTGATGCTATGTCTCGGTACTCATGTGAACCTTTGTTTGAAGCAGATGCTGCAGATACCAGTGGGCAAGTTTGTGAATCTGAAGTGTCGTGCAATACAAACAATGCTGAGACCAGTGGGACAGAATGTGAATCTGTTGATGCATGCACTTCAAATGATGCTGAGACTAGAGGTGCAGTATGCAAGTCTGACGAGGCAAGCAATACAAACAATGCTGATATGAGTGGGACAGAATGTGAATCTGATAGGGCAAGTATCACAAACAATATTGACATGAGTGGGCGAGAATGTGAATCTGACGAGGCAAGCACTATTGACAAAGCTGATATGAGTGGGCCAGAATGTGAATCTGACGAGGCAAGCAATTGACAAAGCTGATATGAGTGGGCCAGTATATGAATCTGACGAGGCAAGCACTATTGACAAAGCTGATATGAGTGGGACAGAATGTGAATCTGACGAGGCAAGCACTATTGACAAAGCTGATATGAGTTGGCCAGTTTATGAATCTGACAAAACAAACACCACAATCAATGCTGAGACCATATGCACAGCTAACAAGAGTCATAAAACTAAAAGTCAGCTATCAGCTGTTCGCCTCTGTTCTCGTCAAGTCAAGGACAAGATAAATCCAGATAGCATTTTGAAAGAAAAACAGTTTTCAAAAACTCAGATCTCCAAGAACTCCAGTCACAAAAACATGGGAACCTTACTTCGAGAGCAGGAACTTTCCGTATCTAAATCAAAATCTAACACCAGTGCTAGCGATTTACGGTCTGAAACGTTATTTAATTTTCAAAGTTACAGGATTATTAATTCAGTATTCTTTGACTCTGAAGAGAAAAAAGTGAAATGTTTTAAATGTTTGTTCTGCCGAGCAAAGTTCCACCGCAGCTCTGACCTTCTGAGACACACAAGAAGACACACTGGTGAGAAGCCATTCAAGTGTGACATATGTAGCAAGACATTCAAGAGAATAGATTACTTGCGAAGACATAAAGAAGCACATCAGGGAGTAAAGCCTCACGAGTGTGTCCAGTGTGGGAAATGCTTTACAAGAAAACATGATTTAAAAAGGCATTCTGTGAGACACACAGGGGAAAGATCCTTGGCATGCGACGTTTGTGGAAAAGCTTTTTCCACTAGTGATATCTTAATCAGGCATCGCAAGACACATACTGACGAAAAGTCTTTCAAGTGCGAAATTTGTGGGCAGGCTTTTCACCAGAAGTCAAACTTGAAATGTCACATGGAAGTTGTCCACTCAAATGCTAAACCATTCAAGTGTGATATCTGTGAAGAACAGTTTACTAGAAAGTCAAATCTTAAACGTCACATGGGAATTCACAACGGCCAACCACAACATACCTGTGATGTGTGCCAGCGTGCATTTGTTCGCAGGGACGACCTGCTCAAACACTCAAGGACACACTCTGGGGAGAAACCTTTTGTGTGCATGTTGTGTGGGGACGCCTTCAAACAGCGGTCTCACTTATTTGCTCACAGGCGCAGACACGTGCAGAAGAAAAAACAACTCATAGAACAGGCTAAGCCTCAGACTAAGAGCGACTGGAAATTTGGGACATTTTGTCAGAAGTCGAAAATCAACCAGAAAAATCTCACAAAGTCCTGTGCTTTGTGCTGTAAGAAGTTTTACAGGTCTTATAATCTGAGCAGGCATCAAAAGTGGCACTTTGAGAGTCGGGTGTTTTCCTGTGGTATGTGCTCGTGGGTTCCCTCCATGGATGAGCCTACAGAGGAAAAGATGAAATTGTGCGTAAAGCTGAAACCTTTTGTCCTACTTCATCGTCTGTCCTGGTCAGAACTTTGCCTAGTCTCAGGCACTTAAGTTGCTGGGGAAATTTTAATCTTCTCTATAGATTGTATATATATACTACAGTGGATTTGGCTTAAGATAAACCATATCTTTATAATATCTTTTTCTGAGGCACTGATACTTTTTGTTTTATTTTAATTTTACAGTTATTCTTTAATATAAAGAGGGGCGCTGTGGCCCTGGGATAGAACATCGGCTTCCGACGCATAAGGTCCGGGTTCGAGCCCTGGCAATTGCGCTTCCTACTGGTTGGGTCGGTGTTGGTTTAATGTGACCGGCTGAGAGAGGAGTCATGGTATCCCCGCCCTGTCTCGTGTGTGATAGCATATAAAATCGTCAGACGTCAGTCTTGGGGTCCGTCCACAATATAGCCTTATAGTGCTGATGTTGGACGTTAAACCAACTCAACAACAACTTCAATATAAACAGTAAAACATGAAATAAAAAAACAACAAAACTTTTAGGCTGTCCCGAAGAGGTTTATCTTAGCAGATATCAGTGGAAATGTTAAATCATGACTTAGAAAATCACATGTACTTTGCTCGGCTGAATTTGTGTTATAAAATATCTCTATCATAAGAAAGAAATACAAAATAAAAATTAATATGTATATTTTTTTAAACAAAGTACATGTACATGTGTATTACTGGCTTTGTGCTTGACAAATATTGTTGATGTAACTTACATTCCTCATTAGTTTATAAAAAAATAATTTAATAGCAATAGAATTTACATTGGCTGTAAAAATAATAAATGAAAATACAGGAATATTTAAAGACTTATCATTTCAAAACATACATATAATTATGTAGCAGTTTTTTCTTGGTAGAAAAGTGAATTTTGCATTGTCATTAAAGTTCAAATGTATTTCTTTTGTAGGATGCTCTGGGCCTAAGCATTTTTGGGGTAGAGCCATATAGAAAAATATAGTTTATTATTATTATTATTATTATTATTATTATTATTATTATTATTATTATTATTATTATTATTATTACTTATTATTATTATTATATTATAATTATTATTATTATTATTATTATTATTATTGTTATTATTAATATATCCCGAGAAGGGAAACATTTTTTTTTAATATTGACCCTGCTGGTTGGATCTTGTCCTCTGCTTGACTGAGATAGAACTTAGAATGTCCTGACATCCCCTGCCCTGTCTCTGTGTGGGTGGCAGAATGGCAACACTTAAAACTGCCAGATGTTAGTTATGGGATGTGTCCACAGTATAGCCTACTTGCTGATGCTGAACGTTGAGAAATCAACCAACCAAACTACATGGGGCTGAACCATTATAATCCAGTTTGTCTGGTAGTCATCAAGAGTTATACACATTCAGTCATGTAATAAGAGAAGCAAGAAGCATCATGTAAATTTGTTATTATACTTTGTGAATTTATAATGCCAGGGAGAAAATCCTGGTTCTTATCAGTTTGGGCAAAATTTGACCCATAAAGTGGGTGCCTTTAAGGCAAGTTTTTTTTTTCTTTTTGTTTTAGATTATAAAACACATGTAATAAAACCTGGAGTTATTGACATCACAGAGCTTGTATGAAGTATTTACCGAGCCATAGGAAAATACACAGATCTTCCCAGTTTGCAAACTGTATTAAATGGACCTGAATATACTTGGTAACTAATTCTCATTGAAAGCCAACTTATTGTGTCATAGGAATTATAATAATGATAGTATTTTATAATCTGGGAAATTTATAAGAAAGAAAGCTATGAAATAAGCTAAAATCTGCAAAAGAGTTTGGTAAGAATACACAATGTCTGTAAGAGAGGCAGATGAGTTTGAATGTTGCTGGTACACAGCTCATTTACTGTACTAGATTTAAATAAAATTTGCAATGTGTTTATGTGTGTGCCAAGTTCTGTTTTTCATTGTGACTCATAATATTTGTGAGTTTTTTTGTTGTTGTAGACCATTATGATTCTGATTGTTTAAAAATGTGCAAAGAAAATTTGAAAACAGAAGTGCAGTGTTTGAGTGTATTTTGCATTAGTGGATGCCTTTTAAGTTAATTTGCACTTAGCTTGAACTTTTTTTTTTTAGGGAATTCCTTTAATTAATTCATATTAGTCAAATAAATGCCCATACCTCAAAGCTATGCATGTAGCAGATACTTTCAATTATGTCCCCTGAAAGCTGACTTGTGCAGTGTCCACTGTAAACAAAATTATCTATAGGTACCTCTCTCTCTCTCTCTCTCTCTCTCTCTCTCTCTCTCTCTCTCTCTCTCTCTATCTCTATCTCTATAATTATGATGTTTTAGAAATAATAAAGGAGACTTTCGTATCAAAAGGTGTTTTCTCTCTATTTAAGATAAGCATCGAATGTTGCATGTTGTAAACATGTTCACGCTGATAATAAATTGTAGGCTATTATAAAGAAGTTAACTGTTATGAACAGGAGTAAATTTACATTTATGCAAATGTTCAAGCGCATGAATAGTTCTTCTTTAGTTGTTTTTTTTTTAAATTTGTGTGTGTGTTTTCAATGACAGGTATAAAAGCAATAAAAGATCATAAACAACTCCACATGAAATATCCAAATCTTTCTGCTTGGCATGCTCTGGTTATCAGCAAATTCTTCCTTGAAATGTCCAATTGTCATATCATATCTTTATTTATTTATTTTACACGAATTGTATAGGAGATGAAACTTCTGGATGCTAGCAGCAGTAGAACTATCTAATTAGAGTAATATCCTGAAGATCTCCGGTTCGATCCTCAAGCAGTCCTCCTCCTTGTCTCTACTTTTTGGTTTTGATGTCAGTGTGATGTGACCAGCTGAGACAAAATTTTTGGTATCCCAATTCTGTCCCTGTGTTCAGGTCATAAATTTGTTGGCTTGGTACAGTATTGGGATTGCCTGCAATATAGTTTTTTGCTTAGTTGCTGACGTTGAACATTCCATTGAGGGCCTATCAATCCACACTCAAAATGTACATTATATGATTTTATCGTGTAACTTGAGTATGCTCAGAACTTGCATGAAACCTCAGATGTTTTTTGTTTTTTTTTATGTTCTTAAAGATTATTCAGTGTACATTGTCATTGTCCAAAGAGCTTTCATTAAATGCCTAATATTATATTATCTCAGCTTTTGCAACAAATTGTACAACTCCTATGTGTATTCCTTTATTGAGCTAAGTGTATGTTATGAAAATACCGAGAAAGCATTTTTTGTTCAATTTCCCGTAGCTAATGTTACTTTTTTTTTTAATGGGTCAAAGTACTCAAACAGATGTCACTAGCAATAACTACTTTTATTACATTGATATTATTTGCTTTGTTGTGTTAGTATTTAATTTTTTTTTCTATATTTTGTTCTTTTGGAAACAAATTTTATGTGTAAAAGAAAATTGAGCTGATATTTCTTAGAGATGGCTCTATATTTAACAGTGCATTATTTTGATTATAATTGCTATCATTATGTATAATGGCATACTAATCGAATCACACATGGATGCCTTGTTTTTGTATTCCCTAAGACTGTAAGAGAGTGTTTCTATAGTTTTCCACGTAAAATTACTTCAGAATAATGTACCATAGACTGCAACACATTATTTGTTATGAAAGAATGGCCTATAAGTGTCTATTAGTATTGCTAGTAGTTTTAAATGACATGACCCCAGAGTGGGATGCCTGGGACTTGACCGAGCACATTTTACTGACACAGACCAAACAGTGAGAAAGAAAATACAAAGAAAGAAATTGGTAAAACAAAAACAGCAGTCTCATCAGGGACCAGACCTGCAACCATCCCATTATAAGTATTAGCCACATGCCTGAACATTGTACCACCCGTACCCTCAAGTTTTTGTTAACATATAGAGAGTTTATAATTATGATGTTCATCTATCTAAATATGAGCTTTGTAAGAGATAAAGTTTGTATATCTATTACTGTACAGTGATCTACTTTTACAAAATAATTATGTGTCTTTCTTTATTAAATATAAATCTGCTGATTGGCAAAGGTTCTTTTCACATACGATATAAAAATTTAAATTTTTCACCAAAGCTGTTTCCTCTCGTTTCTCATTAAATACTATATAAATATATGCATGTCAATTGTCATTCTTGCTAACAAAAATTAAATTTGCACTCATACATGTATTATAATTGTTACATGCGTACAAACTTTGTTTTTATTTTTATTTTTCCTCTTTTTCCTCCTCCTTTTCTTCTTCTCCTTCTTCTTGTTCTTCTTCTTCTTCTTCTTCTTCTTCTTCTTCTTATTATTATTATTATTATTATTATTGTTGTTGTTGTTGTTGTTGTTGTTATTATTTCTCTCTCTCTCTCTCTCTCTCTCTCTCTCTCTCTCTCTCTCTCCTATGTCAGCTAGTATACTGCGATTTGAGCAATTGCGAAATATGGCGAAGACTCAAATAACGGCAAGCAAGTAACTCGTACGCTATATGGATTTTTCAGGGCCGGAGTAGTAAGCGGGGGGGAGGTTGAGAATATTTGAATTTCGCATACCCTGCTTGGCAACTCAAAACACTATCAACTGAGCTATCTGAGGCCAATGTAATTAAAACATGATAAATTATAAGTCATAACAAAAATAATAATATCCGTCGCATTGGTTTCATAATTTACATGCTCCAGCTTTACAAGTGCAATCATTTGTTTTTATTAATAACTTTAATTATGTGTTTCCATCCCAACTTTTTTTTTGTACATTGCACCTAGACTTAGCACCCGGCTTCCAATGGCAGTTTTTACGTTTTGGTAAGCTCACGATTCGAAAAAGAAGACTTACGACGCCTCGTAAACTACCGCGACGTTGTACTTACGGTCATGATGTAGTAAAAAATTCAACACACATTGATTAAACTAAGAAGGGTCTTACAAGAACGAAGCAAGCTTGAAGCGTTCAATATTATTACCACAGCGTGTGTAAACATCTGCACCAATCTAACCTTCAATATTTCTTGCCAAGAGAGCAGAAAGTGTAACAGGTTCTACAACTCGTTCAAAGTGCTTGGTCATAGCTGTATCGCTTTAGTAGACTATTCAACCACTGAAATCTCTCCATAAACTAGATCTGTTTTAACAGGTTCTACAACTCGTTCAAAGTGCTTGGTCATAGCTGTATCACTTTTGTAGACTATTCAACCATTGAAACCTCTCCATAAACTATATCTGTTTTATTCAAACCACCCTAGTAACCGAGAAAACGAGCCGATTTCTGACTCGTTCAAGACACAAAAAATATTATGTCAACCATGTTTTTTTTTTCTAACATTCCCTTGGGTGGAAGCAAAGTTATATATATATATAAAAGTAGAACCAGTTCATCAGTCGTTCAATAACAATGTTTTTGTCGTTTTTACTATGGGTATCCCTGCTTGACGGGGATACTAATGGAGTTCACTAGAGAGAGAGAGAGAGAGAGAGAGAGAGAGAGAGAGACAAAAAGATAGAGGAAATAATAATAATAATTTATTATAATAATTATTATACAAACTGTTTGACATAGGCAATTAGAACTGAACGTTTTACAGGGTTAAATATATTATTTTTGTTTGTCATAGAAACAGATATTAGCACCATCTATCTCTTCATTACGTAAGCTTATACCTTGTTCTGACTCCTCTCAACATTATGAGATGCATCGTAAGCAAAGAGTGAAACTTAGGGGTAGAACATCAACTTCCGACGTTGGAAGTCCTGACGATTTCGACCTCTACATGTTGGGTAGGGTCAGTTTTGTGTGTGGCAGCACGTCAAATGGTCTGACCTCAGTCTATAACCTATGTAATGCTGATGTTGGACGTTAAACCAACTCAACAACATCAACTCTGGCTCTCTCTCTCTCTCTCTCTCTCTCTCTCTCTCTCTCTCTCTCTATCTCTCTCTTTCGTTTCTGCAATTAACTAATCTATAAACTAGTACTAGCACATCACCTCCCAACGATTCCTCAGTAAAACTGCTGCGTCACAGGTTGGCTAGAAGGGAAGGTCTAGACATTCAGATTCCTCAGTAAAACTGCTGCGTCACAGGTTGGCTAGAAGGGAAGGTCTAGACATTCAGAGGAGAAAAAAACACACCTTAAGGAATAATTCCTTGATTGTTAATAATAATATGGTTTAGTTTGTAGTTCAGCGTTCAATAGTCTAGAGAGAAGAGGAAAAAAACCGTGACAAGAATAAAAGTAAAAGAAAATGTTGAATCTAGAAACTAGAACATGTTCTTAAAGCCTTATGTAGAACAAGCTGGGTTTCCTGTTCATACGAACAGGTTGATCACAGTGGAATAGTATGTTAGCTGCAACTAGAATATGTTCTAAGAGACTTATAATAGGGTACTGTAGAAGCCTCCCCTATTCAATCCCGAAAAAGGTATTGCGATAACATTGCCTATGGTGTAAACGAAGACAATAGGTACGGATATCTTCACATTCGTCCAATCATAACTCTATTCTAGACTTGAGCAGCCAATAAAATGCTATGCCGAAGGGTGTGGTTACGTCATTCATTATCGAGGCGTGGCTCGCTAAGCCTATAATGTGTCACAGGGCGATGTGAAGGAGCGTGGCAATGTAAACATCGCCTGAATCTCGTAAGGACTCCAGCCCTCTGAATCCAAATAGCCCGACGAATAAAGCCAAGTTTAGTTAGGAACGGTAGAGAATTTTTTTCTTGCATTAAGATAAGTCATAAGCGGCAACGTTCTCTCTCTCTCTCTCTCTCTCTCTCTCTCTCTCTCTCTCTCTCTCTCTCTCTTTTCTTTCTCTTCTCTCTTCTGTCTCTCTATCTGTCTGTCTGTCTCTCTCTCTTTTTGCTCTCTCTCTCTCTCTCTCTCTATCTCTCTCTCTCTCTCTCTCTCTCTCTCTCTTTCTCTCTCTCTCTCTCTCTCTCTCTCTCTTTTTTTTTTTTTAAATAGCGCCATCGAGATATTAATGGCATCTCATTTTTGTACGTATCAGATCATTGAACAAAAGAGTTATTATTAATATTATAGTCCTGTGTTTGTAGTACAAACCTCTTATTGTTATTTTAAGCTGATAAGCTGGCTAAAATTATAAAAGGCACATTTTGTTTTTAATTTCATCTTGAAGTTTATCTGGCGGATAAAACACGTGGATTGTTATTCTAAGTGTAAAAATGACAATATTCAGGAGGGAAAACGAAAAGGTTGAATCTAGTAGCAGAACAAAAGGGCCTGATGTAGAGCTACATGTACTGAGAACTCTCGTCTGCTTTATCTGAAAAGTCCGCCTGTATAGCAGCCCCTGTTGAGGAACGTGATATTGTAAACATCGCATCTTCCTAAACGTCTCAATTACTCCAGGTCTTCTGACTCTATAGAATAAGGCAGGTTTAAATGAGAACAGAATAGGCAGATTTTTTTGTGCATTGACATAAGTCATGTGAGTTAAAGTCGTCTATAACATACTGATCTAATGTGTTTAAGCACAGTTTGAACAGGCTTGTGGTTTTAAAAAAATCACTAAAAAACAACAACAGAAAAACAAAAACAAATACAAATACAAAGAACAAGCAACTGTTTGATCGACATAACATTATTCGATCTCTTAATAGTCATTATTATGACATTAATCAAACTGTGCCAAATAAATGTACGAGTATATACGTGTTAATTACAAAGCCACCGAATTTGTAGCATGACATATCTATATTTTTTTAAAATAAATCTGAGATCTAAAACAAAAGGAATGATTTAGTCCTGTGAGGGTAATACGCGTTCATCAAATCCACCATCTTTTAATTCTTTAAGCTAATTAAAAAAACAAATCGGCGCGCATTTCATGTTTAAACTACCACGAGATTTATCCAACTAAAAAAGCATATCGATCATTATAATAATGTCAAAATTGCATTGTTTCATTAGAGATGCATTCTGCATTCACAGTGACTTGTTTGTTTGTTTTGTTGAGTAGCGCCCAACGTTAGCACTAAGACGCCTGAAAATTGTAGGTGCTATGGGGAAACCATGACTCCAATCACAAGCGGTCACATTACACTGATATCGACCCAACCGGTAGATGGCGAAATTGGAGAAATAATAACTTTGACAGAGCGTGGGTGTCGAACCAGGGACTTTTCATTTAGTGGGCCAACGTTTGACCACTAAAGCCAGTTAGCACTGTGATAATACGTAACAAACTGTAACGCTAAAGTGCGAGGGTTTGTTTACATCTGTGGGTCATGGGTAGGTCGTGGTGAACCTTGAGAGGCTTGCGATCCACGCGACTATCACGGTTGACGTAGTCAAGTCTTTTGATTAGGGTCTTGTCTGGCCGGTTATTGGACAACGTTAGCGCATGATAGAGATGGATTGGGCCTCGATGCTGATTCCACTACGTAAGCATCGTCTTCGTTTTGCTTTGGGCGCCGTATATCACAAGGTGTCTAGTGGTACCTGGAGAGGCCTAATGTGGAGACTGCACTGTCATGGTTGTGGACATAGGCCTAGACCTAGGCCCGCATTCAGTGGTTGAAGGGCAGTACATATAGGCCTAACAACACTGGCCAAATCGAAGTTAAGCAAGTCGAATCTTCTGGGAAGATCTGCCGGTCAGCAGCTTTTACCTAAAGTAGCTTAGCGCTTTTAAAATTGACTATAGTTTATCATACGACAACCCCCCCCCCTACTGTGATTAATAATATTGTTAAATAATTTTTTTTTTGTAATTTACATTTATAGTTAGGACAACAAAGTTTAACTACATAAGAATAGGGTTCTTTTGTGTGTGTGTAAACAATGGATACAGCAAGTATAATCTGGATGCTAAATAACAAAAGACGCATCCGACAGATAACTAAGATTAGTTTATATGTCTGTAAAGAATTCAGTGTCGCCCCCGTTCAGTGACTACCGGTACCTAGACCTGTTTGAAAACTGTTAATGTTACGAGTACAGCATTGTTATTTTCCACCGACGCCCAGGACGACTAAATTTGCATTATCACAGTCGACTAGAATCTAAGTTCAGTTGCTCTTTACAAAATTTAGTAGGTCAACTGATGCACTTTACCGGTAGATCTCAAAGAGTGTGTTCCACATTTCGGCTTCTATTTATGTTTGAACTTACTTTCGTGTTAAATTAGTATCAAGATTTAGATGTGGATAGAATAGTATGCGATAAAAACATAAAAATAATTGGAGTGCATGCTTGTGTTCAATAATTGTTGTTGTTTTTTTAGGCCCCTTTGTGACAAGCCTTTCGTTGAAAGAAACAACACAGGCTTTGCTTTTGAATCTACTTGAAAGTCGGCTTTTCAATAGAGAAAATGCCAAAAGCAATGTTTACAAGGTAAGGCTAATAATATTATTTTACTGTAAAAATGTTGTTTGACAAAAATGTATGTAGAGCAGAAATAGACTTTTGGAGCAGTATTAAGCCAATGAATAATTATAATAATGATGACGATATTGATGATGATGATCATGATGATGATGATGATGATGATGATGATGATGATGATGATGATGATGATGATGATGATGATGATGATGATGATGATGATGATGATGATGATGATGATGATGATGATGATGATGATGATGATGATGATGATGATGACGAGATAATGATGATGATGATTATGATGATTATAACGATGGGCAATGATGATAATGAAAAAACAAACATAATACTGCTGCTGCTGTTGCTGATGGTGATAATCTCAATCTCGATCTCAACAATAACATGCAGAAATTGGTGTAAAAAAGAAAATATTGATTAACGCTGTTCTGGGATTACTAGATCTAATTAAATTCAATTACCCCACTGCATGCGGGATTTTCAGTGATTCTAGAGATGTTATAGAGAACAAATCCCTCCTTGAAACTGATGGTAGGAATGCAAGTTTTTGTTTCCCTGGTTTTAATTTCTTTTTGTTGTTGGTGTCTTTTTGTTTGTTTGTCTTTTGTTTGTTGTTGTTTTTTTGTGTTTTTTGTTTTTGTCTTTTTAGGAGGGGGGGGGGAAGGCAAATGTTTTTTTTTCTGTTAAAAATTGAAATTGCAGTCTTTGATGATATCTTTCACATTCATGATGTCTAATGTGCTCAATTAGGAATACACCGTGTATAAAACGAAAAAAAAAATATTTTTTTTGGTTGCTTTAAGAGGAATAATTGAAAACTACTACTACTACTACTACTACTACTACTACTACTACTACTACTTTTACTACTACTCACTACTACTAGTCTAGTAGTAGTAGTAGTAGTATTAGTAGAACAGCAACAGCAAAATAACAATAGTAGTAGAACAACAACAGCAAAATAACAACAACAAAAAAGCAATAACAAAACAGCAACAACAACACAACTCGATATATTCTATTCACCACAAAATTAATATGTTAAAGCTCTTGCAGCTTGATTAAAATTTCAGATAGCTCACTGTAAACCGATACTAAGGAAATCCGAGGTTCGTTTCGCGTCTAGAGATACTGGGGTGAGATCAGGAGCGTCTCCGGTACTTATCAAGCTGCAACTATCTGATTACAAGAACAAAACAGTGGACGTTTTAGTCGATTTGTGCTGAGATAAAATCTGACTGGTTTTTTGTTCCTACACAAATTACAATATCAAGACTTAGTAGGTTTGTGGGTATGAGCGCTCATGAATGAGTGTACACTATTCTAATTGATTTTTAAAAATTCCTGTGAATAGTTTTACCAAACCAAATTCCCGAAAAATTCCTTAATAAAGTACTCGTCAGAGGCGCATTCTTGAGAGGCGAATGTTTGGGTGGGGCAGAAGCTTAGCGCTCGCACTATGAAACATAGTTTATTCTCTTTAACTAACACCCCTACCAACCCGCTTTTTGCCGTTTTAAGAGAGACGGATATACATTTTTTTTCAATTTATTGTGAAGCTAAAACATTGTATCTTCCTTAGCATGTTGATTATTTCTATAGTGATCCAAGACTAATAGGGGCGGCGCGCGTAAAGGAATACACGCGATTAGATGGGTGAAAGAAATGGGTGAGGGAGGGGAGGGAGGGAGTGAACTTACCAGCCTGTGAACGGTATGCTAGGTGAGAGTCATGTTAGAAGATCAGAGAAATCTTCCTTCCACCATCTTTTTGTCAAATGAGTTTTGCATTGAGAAGTGAACCGAGGAACCTAAACCCCTCCCCCCGTAAGTAAGGCCTGCCCTTGAAAAAAAAATTACAAGTGGACAGCAGCTGTTTCGTTACGCGAGAGTGCGTAGGTCTCCAATCATTGAGGATTTTTTAAATCCCGCCCACCACTCCCCTTGGTTGTTTCAATCTGAAATTATTTTGCCAACAGACTCTAAAAGGGTGTGCGCTCTGCATCTTTCCCTCTGTCTGTCTGTCTGTCTGACTGTCTGTCTGTCTGTCTGTCTATCTGTCTGTCTGTCTGTCTGTCTGTCTGTCTGTCTGTCTGTCTGTCTGTCTGTCTGTCTGTCTGTCTGTCTGTCTGTCTGTCTGTCTGTCTGTCTGTCTGTCTGTCTGACTGTCTGTCTGTCTGTCTCTCTGCCCCTTTCTCGTTCTCTCTTTCTTTCTCTCTCTCTCTCTCTCTCTCTCTCTCTCTCTCTCTCTCTCTCTCTCTCTCTCTCTTTCTCTCTCTCTCTCTCTTGTTTCTTTCCTTCCCCCCTACTATCTCTTTCTCTCTTTAATTTCCTTGTCTATCTCTTTTTCTTTCTCACTCTCGTCCCCTCTCTCTCTTTCTTTCCGCCTGTCTCCACATCCAATCACTCTATTTTCCCTCTAACCCTTCTCTATTTCACTATTTTTTCTGTCTCTCCTTCTCTTTCTTTTCTATCTCTGATCCTCTCACTCCCACTCTTTATTTATATCTCACCCTCTATATTTCTACCTCTCTCTCTCTCTCTCTCTCTCTCTCTCTCTCTCTCTCTCTCTCTCTCTCTCTCTCTCACTCTCTCTTTTTGTCCCAACTTTATAAAGTTTCTTTCTCTTTATTTTGTTTTCTTTCCTTCCTTCTTTATTCTTCCTTCCTTTATCTCTCCTCTCTCTCTCTCTCGCCCTCTCTCTCTCCTTTCTCTCTCTCCCATCTTCACCTTCTTGCTCTTCCTCTCCCACAGTGACGCGGATGTCTAAGTTAAATTATCAGCGACGAACAATAATTATCTATCTTTCTAGTTCCTCAAAATCAGCCGTGGCTGCTGACAGTTTGTCGTTACCCAGGTGACGGGCACGAGCGTGTACAGGGGGACCAGGAGTTGGGGTGTGTTATACAACATCATGTTTGTTGTCCTCAAACGTAGCTATCAGAAGTTCTGGAAAATCTCCTAATGATAAATGGTCTGATATTTCGAATGTACTTTGTGTATACCAGGTCGCAACGAATGTGTACGCCTGGCATGGACGATGGTACCGCCACCTAAAGAGACCGGTCTCTTATTGCTGAGGTCTCTTGCTAAACCGTGTGAGATGACAAATTCTCTTTTATAATTCCTTGAGTAACGTCAGCGATCCAGAATTTTTGAGTGAACAGTGCGGTCTTGTTGAGTGTGAGAGAAATAGATAGTATACCGTAAGTTGCGATTGTTAATCTTTTCTTTGCAGCTAAGAGATTTGGGCCGCGGATTTTTTCCTATCGATATATGAGGCTGGAAAGATCGATTTTTCTGCTTCTGTGTCACCCAAAAATTGAACGACCGGAATTATATACCAATATATCATTATTTTGCGGACTTAGAGGTTGAATTGACGGACCAAATGACTAGGGCGGTGCTCAAGCCAGTGGCGCCCGCTATTTTGCATTGACCTTGCCATTTCCCTGAATCGTTCAAGGGGACATTGCGCCGGCAGTTCACGAAATGCTCACATGATTTGTCATTGATTGAGAGTGGTATTTACATAAAACAAATGTAGAATTATTACATGGCTTATGTAGTGCATGGTGGAACTTTTTAAGATTGTTCACATTTCCGTTATAACACCCAGCCGCCTGAGTCGTTTCTTCTGGGGTATTTTATCGTACTGAACATGTTGATGTAGGCATGGAAGCGAAATCTATCCATTATTCTATCGGCTGTCTTGGCCAGAGTTTCGAGGTCTGCATCTGGAGTATGAGGCATAATACGGTGGACGTCAGAAGGTAATTGGTTTAAGAAAATGGTGCGAAAAGGGGGTTTGGTCTTGATTTAACATCCTCATAATCATAATGCCGAGGAAGGTGAAATGGCCTCCTGTCGTTTAAACTATTGAGGTTCAGCAACTCATGGTCTTTCTGAAGTTGTGTTGCTTCGTATGCATTTAGGAGGACGGATTTCAGTAATTCATTTCTCCCATTATGGGTTTTTCTAAAACGTCATGAACGCGGCGGGCGGGCGTTGCGTCAAGCAGTTGATTTACATGATGCAATTATGTTAGGTCAAAAATATTATTGTTATCCGGTGCAAAACCACTAGCTTTCCCATAGAAGTAGTCCAATCTATTTATAGTGGTGACGTGGTTAAGATTGTTGGTCTAATTTTGGCGACCATGCACAACTTCCAATGTGGTGTGTGCATGTACAAGAACAGCAATGATTATTACTGTTAGATTATAATCTAGAACTAGATTAGATCTAGATATTTAGTAGAAGCATGAATAAGGGCAATATGACTAACCTAAAATATAGTAATTTATTTTGTATTATAACTGTCATATTCAATTCACATCGTCTCGATCCACGGTTTATTGAGTCCGTCTTCTATGTTTTTTTACACTCATGGCCATCAAGTTTACGCTTTAAAAATGTACGGTACCGTAATCATTTATTATGATGCGTAGAAACTTGTCACCTCTGCACAAAGAAGATTCAAAAGTCCGCCATTATCGTTACCACAAATAGATTTTGTCAGTGCAAATTGAGAGGCGCTTATCGGTCGTGCTTGGGTACTGAAAGTAGCTTTCAGGCGTAAAAACTAGGCCTTGGGATTTGTTTCACAAAACTGTGAGGCCTTGAACGCTACTGCAGCTACTGAGGGTGGGGGGGGGGGGGGGGGGGGTGAAATGTGAAGATTACACACGATTTGTTCCCGTATTGCAAAAGTTCATCATGGTCTGACATTGACCTTCCAACCACGAAGACTAGAATTTCAAATGCAGTGAATAACAATATCAATGTCACGTCAACTTGGCCCTCGATAACTAGCTTGCCTCATTTAGTTTTGCTATCAGAAATAACAAGTATTGTCACAAGCGTTTAAATTAGTATGCAGTTTTTGATAACGCGATATCATTGTCTGTAAACACTAGGGGTAGGGGGGGGGGGGGCTGGCGCCTGAGTTTTTGTTGTTGACACTTTCAAGTTCAATAGCAAAACAACTTATCACTTCTCTCATACCTCGATTAATATTTTTGAAATGGGAAAGATCATTATACCACAGATGCGATGACTGGTCTCTAGTGGTGTTAGAAACGATAACAAACATTGAATCAGGATTAGGAAAGACAACTTGGAAATACATTATTTTACGCCCACAATGGGACGTACGTACTACGTTGTGGTAAGCTTCCGTTTCAAGCAACGAACATAGGGCTGTGACGACAAATAAGATACAATGTCAAGTTGATTTTTTTAAAATTCTAACATGTTTAATTATTTTGATAGAGAGATGTTGATAGTGTTACATCCAAAAAGATTTTTCCACGATAATGAATGAATAATTAATGACGAATCAGTTGCTTTTAACCCGACGTGTTTAAAATACTTTACATTAATGGGATGAACGATAGGTTTACTTGATAATTGATTGGTCGTCAACAACCAAACGTGTTGAAAGCATACTGGTTGTATATTGAAAGCTAGTATACTACAGTGAAGTAAATGCCATTAGAGTAGCCTACAAGGAAACAGTTCACATACACACATACACACACACACTGCAAACCAGTTGAAATACTTTCAAAAAGAATTCCCTTATTTTGTTGTATGGAGGAGCTAGAGGTTCTCAATAAAATTAATGAAAATAGATAGGCAGAGAGAAGAGAGAGAGAGAGAGAGAGAGAGAGAGAGAGAGAGAGAGGGAAGAGATACAGTGATGGGGTAGAGGGGGAGGAATAGAGAGGAGGGAGAGCTAAAGGGAGAAATAAAGTAAAAGAGACAGCCAACTGCAGACAGACAGACAGTTAGACAGACACACATATATAAATAAAGATAAAAGAATAATAGAGCTAGAGAGATAGCAAAGGACACGATAAAACGACAAACAAACATTCAGACAATGAAAAGGCACAGATTAAAAGACCGCCACTTTTGCAGAATGAATAGGCAACATAATTATATTATTCTGTATAGAGACGTGGAAACGAGGCGTGAATGTTGGGAGAGATTAAAGCACAGGGTTTAGGTTCATGAACAAAAAAAAAAAAACAATAAAAAAAAAAACAACAACCCAAAAACAAGGCCTGTTGAAATGTGAATGGATCGATAACATTCCTTTGTACTAGGTTGGGGCAAAAAGTTCCACGGCGATGTGCCATATTCAGTATTGACAGTTACGTAAATAAATGAAATAAAAATAAAAAAAAATTTTTAAAGTTTAGCTATATGCGAGATACATTGTTTATTTGTATGAATAATATTTATAACATTTATGATTTATCATACATTTTTGCATGAAAAAAAATTTAATTCAAGGCAAAATACTAATATGTTAGATGGATAGATTTCCTATATACATGTTTTTTTTTCTTCTCTTAGCAGTAGTTTGTAAGCGAGAAATTTTTGAATATCTTATCTTTTCTTTTTTATATAGCAATATCAAGTCATTAATGTAATTATGTATTTTAGTAAAAAAAAATTTGCCATAGTTGCAAACCTGATTTTCAGAAAAGGCGATAATATTGTTCGGCATGGTTTCCTTCCAGCTATTGTTTTCTTTTTTCTTTCTTTCTTTTGTTTTCGTAAGTAATGGAATTCGCACTTAACTTAGATTAGCATCTGCTATGATGTGAAAAAACAATCCACATCATTATTAAAAAAAGCTTTATTTCTGAAACTAATTAATTTTGAAAGAATGTTGAAAAATCCAAATCTTATTCAGCAATAGTGGTGGTGGTAGTAGTAGTAGTAGTAGTAGTAGTAGTAGTAGTAGTAGTAGTAGTAGTAGTAGTAGTAGTAGTAGTAGTAGTAGTAGTAGTAGTAGTAGTAGTAGTAGTAGTAGTAGTTGTAGTAGAAGCGGCGACAATATGGCCAGCACTAGGAATAGTTGTGGTAGTGACGGTAGTAATAGTAGTGGTGGTAAAAGTACTAGCAAGTTGATGTTACTCAGCAGTAGGCGTATATTAATGTCTTTCGCTTAAAAAAATATTTTGAAGTCATTGAGGAGATTTTGTATGAGTCTGAGTCTGAGCCTTTGGTGTCATCCACATAATTATACGTCCCATACATGCCTTACAATAATTTTGTTCCCAACTTTGTCTCTCAACAGACCCGCAGATGCGGCTGATATTGAGTTCCATCTCAATGGAAAGAAACACAAAGGTATGATTGAGTGATTTAATTTGTCAAAATACCTACGGCTCCGTTTCAGCTAGATGTATACCGGACCGTTCTTCAAAATTTTATCAATATTTTTTTTCTACAGAATTATATTTTCAAAGCTCACAATTATTTACATAATTATTGTTTTCATCAGAGTAGATACTTTTTTGTGTGCTTTATTTACATTCAATTCTGACAACCTTTTAACGTGTTGCAGTTTCGGACAAGTTCCCGCCAACCACCACCCTCAACGACTATATCCGCGAGGTCGCGGGGTTACCGGGTACAAAGGTCATGTGCAAGGAGGCCGGATGTGGCTGCTGCGCCGTGACTGTCACGCATGCGCTAGAAGGTCAGGCTGCGGAGACCATGAGCATCAACTCGGTGAGGAAGTTTAGTCGCTTAGATTTCTGTGGCCGTGCGCATGAAAAGTTCCCCATCACAAAATCCCCACCCAACATAGAGTTTTATCCCAAGATGGGTTCTCCCGCTCTGTAGGGCAGCGTATAAAATGTTTTCACCACAAGGTTTCCACCCAGCTTAGTTTTTTAGCCATATGAAATGTTCACAACATAAAGTTTCCACTAAACGTAGTATTTTAGCTGCATAAAATGCTCCAAAGCAATGCGGTTCATAGGGTAGTTCCAAGAGGTAAACAGTCATCTCCAAAGTGGCATCCCTATGTCCAATGGACTCTTAATGTTGGAGCAACAAAGTCGACCCAAATTAAAGTGTAAAGCGCGGCGCGTTTATTCGGAAGGTTGTAGGTTCCATAACCGCTCCGATCGTCCTGATTTTTGCTTCCACACTGATATTTTTTGGTGGAACACTGTCATCATAATGTTTATTTATTTTTTACTTGTATTATGTGACTTCTTGTTCCTATTTACAATTCTTCTCTTTGAATTACAGAGCTTTATCAACTATCCACTATCTTTCTCTTCCTCCCGCCAGTGTGTGTGTCCGCTGTACAGTGTGGATGGGTGGCAGATAACCACCACTGAGGGGCTGGGCAGCCACAAGACTGGACTCCATCCCATCCAGCAGAGACTGGTGGAGCACAGTGGCACCCAGTGTGGCTACTGCAGCCCGGGTTTCGTCATGTCCATGTATGGGTGAGTGTCCAGATCTACGTGCATGTATGGGTGAATATTCGGAAACACAGTACTGTTCATGTATGAGTTAGTTGATGACAGGGGCGAGACCGATTTTTCTCCATCCAACGGAGGCTGGTAGGGCACAGGGGTACCCAGTGTGGCTACTGCAGCCCGGGCTTCGTCATTTCCATGTATGGGTGAGTATTCAGTTTACAGCATCAAAGTGCATGTATGGGTGATTATTCGAAAACACTTTATGTATGGGTGAATAAACGACAGCAGAGGCTGGTATGGCAGAGCGGCACCCAGTGTGGCTACTGCAGCCCGGGTTTTGTGATGTCCATGAATGGGTGAGTATACAGTTCTCAGTATCCAAGTACATGTATGGGTGAATATTCGGAAACACAGTAGAGTCCATGTATGGGTTAATAGACGACAGGGGCAAGGCCGATTTCACCCCATCCAGCAGAGGCTGGTAGAGCACAGCGTTACCCAGTGCGGTTATTGCGACTCGGGCTTCGTCTTGTCCATATTGATGAGTAGACGGTATAGAGTATACATGTCCATACAGTGAGCAGACGGTTATTCTATATAATACAGTATATAGTATACATGTCCATGTGTGGGTAAGTATACAGTATACCTTAACATTGCTCACACTCCCCACCTTGCCCACCCATCCAAACCAAACCAACTCCCCCTCCTCCTCACACCCATCACTCTGCTCTACCAGCAGCCAAAGCCCAGCATGGCTGAGATCGAGGCGTCCCTGGACGCACACGTCTGTCGATGCACCGGCTATACTCTGGGCGCTATGAAGACTTTCGCCATTGACTCCCTTCCCCTTTACCTCAATCATAAATGTGTCATGCTACTTCTCTTCCTCCTATTATGGTACATGGAATTTGTGATGTATATTTTTTTCGTTATTGTTACTTCTTGATTGTATGCACTGTCTGGCTACTGTAGCATGAATTTCGCCGTGGCCAGGTGTTAGTAAGTCCCAAATGTATACAGTACTCATGTCCTTGTATGGGTGAGTGTACAGTATTACTCAACACCCCCCCCCCCACTCCACCCTCCCCCAGTCTGCTCCACCAGCAGCCCAAGCCCAGTATGGCTGAGATCGAAGCGTCCCTGGACGGACACATTTGTCGATGCACCGGCTATCGATCCATCCTGGACGCCATGAAAACTTTCGCCGTGGACTCCCCGGCTGGGGCCTGCATCGATATTGAGGTCAGTTTCAGCGTTGTGATCGACTGTACCCGCAAACTTCGGTTGAACATTACGATCAAACTGTTGCATATACACATTTGGTTTGAATAATTATCATTATTGGGCATTTATTTCCATCTTATTAATGTCCGTGGCCTACATTTTTCTACATGTATCTGTAAATTGCTGCAGTAATATGTTTCTACTCACCTTTGACTTTACAAAATATTCTTCTTCTTTCTAAGAAGGCAGAAGTCAAGCTCAACAAGCAGAAAAAATGATATTTTTGTCATTGGGTATTAAATATTTTATAATTGACGCACTTCATGTTCTTTTTTAAAGAGTAGAAACAGAGGGTGTGAAATAGTGAGAGGTACGTGGGTTAGGATAATAAAGGCGGTTACTTGCTTCTTTCAATCCTAGCAAACTTTCTGGAGCTTTCCCAGCCGCGTTTGGGGGGGGAGTTATGGCGTTTGGGAATTTGCAGTTGCAGTTTAGTTGGTTTAACGTCCAACATATGCATTACATGTGGACGAGCCCCAAGACTGACGTCTGACAATTTTATGTCATGCCACACACGAGACAGGGCGGGGATACCATGATTCCTGTCTCAGTCAGTCAGATCAGACGTCAGTCTTGGGGCTCGTCCACATGTAATGCATATGTTGGACGTTAAACCAACTAAACTGCAACTGCAAATTCCCAAACGCCATAACTTTAATAGATAGATAGAGAGTGGAACCGGTAACGCCAGCTTTACGCATCAATAGCTCTATGAACTATTTTGTCTAAAAATAGCTTTGAAAATTTCCTTGAAAAGGCATTGGTATATCAAATTCAACATTACTTTTAAAACTAACCCTAAGAATCAGCTTGCTTTGCGTCTCCAGCTACGACATTTTCATTCTGTGAGTTGCCTTTCATTGTGCGAGATTGCACCGTTGTTCTGTCCTCTTTTTTTGACATAATATAACGTATTTCTTTCTATATCTTCTATGTCTCTGATTCCTTTAGTCAGACCTGTTGTCGCTAACTCTTTGAATACCATTTCCTATCAGCTAGGGAAATGAATAGAACGTTTGTCTCCGAATCGAGAAGTATATTCCTAGTTCGAAACACAGGATCGTTCAAAAATGTATTTGTCCCTACTTGTTGGATCGGTGTCAGTATAATTTGACCGGATAAGAAGGGAGTCCTGGAATCCTCGCTTTGCCTCTGTGTGACAGCGTGTAAAATGTCAGAAGTTAGTCTTGGGACCCGTCCAAAATATAACCTATAATATGCTGACGTTGGACGCTATGCAAGATAACAAACAAACAAGTCACTGGATTAGTAGGATGGCTCATTTAATGAGAGTGAAATAATGCCATTTTGAAATTAGCATAATTATTGATGTGCTTGTTGAGTAAAACAAACTCTCATTACGTGGCCGCGTTACAGGACCTCAACAAAAACCTGTGCCCTAAGACGGGAGAGCCCTGCCCGCCTAACACCAACCCCAGCAGCTGCGGCGCTCACCGACAAAGAGTCGACGAGCCCACCAACGGCTCCGCCCCCTCAGCGCTAGACCTTGACCTTCGTGAAAGTCACTGGTACCGCCCCCTCACCCTGAAGGATCTCGGGAAGATTCTACAGAAGCACAAGAAGGAATCCGTCAAAATGTTGTTTGGCAACACAGCCTCCGGTAAGATTTAGTATGGATGGACTGATTAACTTATAGTTGTGATTTTCAAAGCAGCACAATAATTACTCCATCAGAATGTTATTGCTTCGGGTACGATATAACCAGTGCATATTTGCTCTATTATTATTGACATTCAAAAAAGATTAAAAACAAATATTGTCTATCTCTGCTGCCAAGTTCTTGAATCCTCATTATGTTATGTATTTTCTAAACAGTTTAGTTACTAATCAGGGGAGAGGGGGGCGTTTGTGTGTGTGTGGGGGGGGGGGGGGCAGCAGCACAAACTCCGTCATATAGTCTAGTTTCTCTCGTAAGACGTACGTTAAGAAACCAACAAAGTCATGGATCAATTAACCGGGCTCCACCTTTTCTCTGCCTGAGAATGGGTTCTCTAACTGCCTGATTTCACCAGATTTCCTTGGCTTGCCAACTTACTGGGTATCGTCAATGCTGGTTGGTCTGAAACACATAAAAAACAAACAATTCAGAAATATTGACACGAATCGATTTGTACACACATTTACCGTTTATATGCCAAGGTCTATTAGAATTGATATGATACGCCAAAATCCTAAAAGAAAACATAGAATAAATGTCTACATTTTTATAAAATCAATATTTAATATTTTCAGAATTGATATCTATTTATATTATAATAGTCTCTGCAAGCATTTTGTAATATGATAGTGTGTTTAAAATGTCACACGAATGCTTAGAATTCACATAAAAAGTAATGCTATGATAAATTCGTTTATTTCCTTCATGCTCAGGGATCTTCAAGTACGAAGGACCGTATGAGGTGTATATTGATCTGCGAACCGTAAAGGAGCTCCATCTCTTTAAAGTAATTATTTTGATTTGTTTCATATTTGCTTTTGTTGATGGTGAAGGATACTAGAAGACAGATAATAGTCACTTTCCTTCTTTTTTTTTCTTTCTCTATAACCTGCTCTTGCCTCTGCCCGTGAAACCCAAACTTTTAATCAAATAACCTAGAACGTCGGATCTATGTGCATAATGTTGTTGCTTTATTTGAAGTAAATTAAACGAAATCTTTTTATAAATGAGATCTTTTTAAAAAACGATCATCTACTGTCTTATAAATTTCATTTTTTCTTATTCACAATTGTCATTCAATAATAAAGAAGTGTAAGACAGTTTATTATTCAGTCGATAAGTCAGACGAACGACATGACTAATGATAGCGTTTTTATATACTTTCCAAACGTTTTATTCCTATTTTAGTAGTGCAAATCTTTTCTTCTTTTTCTTTAGCTATTGTCAAAATGACATCATAAACTTTAATGCTAGCCCATTGACGATACCATGAAACTGAGGGCATTTAGTGTTTTCCCCGCCACAAAAGAAAAAGACAACTCCACTCCCTAAAATTTGAGGGTAATACTGTTTTCTTCACCTTAACTTTCGCCAAAGGAAGGCAGTTGACGACGGGGCTCCTTAAATTTCGAGAGTAACACTGTGATTTGTTCGCCTGGGTACGGTTTGGAGTTTATACTGTTTGTTTTTTATCCTGACCTTTTCCACAGGAGAGCAAGACGAGCGTTGTGTTTGGGGCGGGCACCACCCTGGGCAAGTTCAGGAAGAGGCTGCTGGAGCTTGGAGACAGGCCTGGCTTCCACTACTTCCCTGGGATGGTCCGCCATCTCAACGTGCTGGCCAGTGTCCTTGTCAGGAATGTACGTCAAAATATTTGATAATTTAGACCATAATATTGGCTAAAAATGTAACTATAAAAGTGCACCGGAATGAAAGTTAACTAATATTTAGAATTGTCACACTAACGACGTTCCTTAGCATTTAGTGAAATGTAAATACCGAGGCCTTTTGAAAGAGGATTGGAATATTGTTGTTTAAAAAAAAGGTTAGTAATTAAGCAATAATAATATAAAACTGGATATAATCAAACCTGCTAATATTCAATATGTTGAATTTTGAGCATACATCTCGAAGGAGAAAAAGAAATAGTTGTTATAGCATTTAACCCAAATGACATCCAATCACGACTGCCTTTTATTAGGCTGGCTTTATGGCACGTAACCTTATGGCTCTTATATTCTCATAAAAGTGATAAATACAAAAAATGATACTAGGCTAACATATTTTTTTTCATGTTTCACTGATAACACCCCATGGCAATAATAATATGTCCACGGTACCAGGCTGGCTCAATGGCAGGTAACCTGATGATCAAATACGCCCACCCCTGGTTCCCATCTGATTTGTTTACCATGCTGGAGGCTGTTGGGGCCAATGTGGAAATATTTGGTGAGTTGATGATTCATAATTTTCGTCGCTTAATTAGTTTTCGTGTCTGTCTGTCTATCTGGTTGTGTCTATGTGTGCGAATGTTTAGGTGCTTTTGCCCTTGGTTTTCTTCTCGAACCCATCCCGCTTCTCAAACCTCTGTCTATTTGCATACCTTTGTATCTGTCGGCGTCTTTATATCTCTTTCTCTCTCTCTCCCCCTCTTTCTCTCTCTCTCTCTCCCTCTCTCTCTCATGTTGAATCTGTTATATGTTTCTCCGAGGGATCTTATACAGCTTTAAAACAATTTTACTACTCAGCATTGCGTTGGTCTCCAGATCGGGAGGTCCGAAGTTCGAAACCCACGATCGACAAAAATGTTATTGTCCGATTTCGCCACCTGCAACTGGTTGGGTCGGTGTCAGTATAATGTGACGGCTGAGACAGGAAGTCCTGGTCTCCCCGCTCTGTCTCGTGTGCAGCAGCACTTAAAATTGTCAGACGTTAGTCTTGGGGTCCGTACACAATATAAACTATATAGTGCTCACGTTGGACGTTAAACCAACTAAACTCTACTCAGCATTCATTTTTTTTAATCGATAGACTCCAAGACGAGTCGCACAAGCAAACACAGCCTGATTGACTTCCTGCGTAAAGTGGACATGAAGTTCAAGGTCATCACGGCCGTTGAGCTGCCAAGCTGGGCGTCACATGATCACTACAGGTCATTCAAGATCACCCCCAGGTGGCAGGTCAGTCACTATATATATTTTTTTTAAGCGCAGTTGTTGTTTTTGGACCTGGAGACTTAAAAACTGTTTTAAGCTGAGGTGTCTTCAAGCCCGAGGTTTCAGCTGTAATTGAAGATTAAGAAAAAGGAGATATAACAATTTCTTTGATAATGCTAATCCACATCAATTCTTTCTAATATCAATGTTAGCGATTCCTAGACTTCAGGAATTTTAAAATCACACCAACCCTCAGGTGTCGGCTGAGTCAGTGTATCGTCTTTCAACTCATGTAATAAGTAGGCCTACTTCATGTTCAGAACTGATGTCCCATTTTAATTGCATTTTATATATTATTCGATCTCACCTGTTTTTAAATTTGATAGATCTATAATTGTTCTGGTCATGCACGAATGATCATGTTTCAATAAATAGCGTTACATTCATCAGATCCATATCTTACTTGCCCTGAAATGTACTTTACGTTCTGAAACATGTGTTATAGCGTTGTGTTAAACAACGTCTCATGTGACAATAATTATTAATGTTGACAAATTTTCAGAGAATTTTTAACAGAAACCTATCTGTCTCATGCAGGAGGTATGCGGATATAGCTCTATATATTTTATTTTCTAGCAGCATTTTCATCATGTTCTTTCAAAATACATTAAAACACAAAAAATTACATAATTGCCACCACATCGGCTGACCCACTCGAGATAGTGCAACTAGATGTACCATATTAATAAGGGCTGAGGATATAACGTTGTTCTGTTTATGAAATGGAAATAAAATAACGTCTCCTGATATTGCACGAGAGAAAATTAATTTAAAAACCCGTTTTTCTTCAGAATGCCCACGCGTACGTCAACGCTGCCTTCAAAATCCCCGCTCAGGGAAGAAAGATTGTGGGGAGACCCAGAATTGTGGTCGGTGGTATTAGCGCCGAAATGGTACGTCCTTCAGATGTTTTAAACTATTACCAAAGAGATTATGTTATTGTATTTAGTTCCCAAAAATTATAATCTTCTAACGTAAAAACTGCAACAATATCCTTGTCTTTTCTTAGAGGTATACATTTAGGGTAGCGAAGGAAGAAGGGATAAAATGATGTAATTTGATTAAAATTAAAAGTTTTCCTAATTTTCTTCAAATCTCTCTCCCCCTCTCTTTCTGTATGTCTGTCTGTCTGCCTGTCTGTCTGTCTGTCCGTCTGTATATCTATAGATTTTATCTATCTATCTATCTTTCTATCTATCTATTGATATAAATTTATATACTCCATTTTCTTTTATCTAACTATCTATCTATCTCTATCTATCTATCTATCTATCTATCTATCTATCTATCTATCTATCTATCTATCTATCTATCTATCTATCTATCTATCTCTCTCTCTCTCTGTCTATCTTCAAAAAACAATCTCTCAGTATCTTTTTCTATCCTTTTTGTCCCTCTGCATTGAGCTGTCTGTCTGTCCGTCTGTATATCTATAGATTTTATCTATCTATCTATCTTTCTATCTATCTATTGATATAAATTTATATACTCGTTTTTCTAGCAGCCTCACTCTCAGCACGCACTCTCCTCTATATCTCTCTGCCTCTGTCTCTGTCTCTCTCTCTCTCTCTCTCTCTCTCTCTCTCTCTCTCTCTCTCTCTGTCTCTGTGAAATCAATTTCAACCTGACAAAAATAATGAAAGCATGTTTTAAATAAGCAGCCCTGAGGAAAGTAACCTACTCATCACTAAGGGAAAGCTGTCTGAACATCTGGCAGGTTTTACCAAACCACCAGTAGAGCTAGACAGATATGTAAGAAAACATGTCTTTTCATGACCAGGGTAGGGAAGCAAAGTATCGTATCGAAAAAAGACCTCTTCTCAGGAGAAGCAAAAAAAAAAAATATTTATTCTTCCAATATCGACAGTAGGGTTTTGAAAGTTGGAACATACATGTATGTAATAAAACCGATAAGAAACAAGTATATATCACTGGATTTGTTGCTTGTGGTACCGATCGTTAGTTATTCTAGTTACGATATTTTGTTTTTTTATGATTTGGCAAGCAAACTATAGTGTTTCCTGTATAGATTTCATTCAGTCTTGAACTTAGCCTTTTGTAACCGCACGTGCTATTGTACTGATATAATGTGTCATCGAACCTTAAGAAAATGTACGTTGCTACTCTAGGAAAGTGAATGCCTGTGTTTTGTGTGTATGTGTTGCACATTCGTTTTCTCTATTGTGACTCCTGACACAATTCTCTGCTCTCCGATTTTTTGAATTGTGTACCCTTGCTCTATTTTGTTAGTTTTATAAATATTTCTGTACTTAAGATTTCTGAAAGTTCGATACAGGGCTTTTGTAGGCATTTTTTTAATAATGCTTCAATTTTTTAAAACAATTTTTAAGTTTTTCTCATCGTTTTTTTTAAACGGATACCAATACAGTTTAGCGACTACGCAAGAGACGCATTTATACCAAAAATGTTTATTTATTTATGAACACCCTCAACATCAAATTGATTCATAAAAAATAGCAAAATCATAAATTGATGAAACGTCTTAGTGGCTTTATAATTGCACGGGAAACGGGATAATTGTCTAACTCCACTCGCAGCTACCACTTGGGTAGTCAAGAATAGGCTAGTCAGGAATAAACGTTTAAACCAGATTTACAATCACCTGTATTTTTCAACAGGTCCATGCATTGAACACAGAGGCCTTTCTGGAGTCGAAGACACTGGATGATCAAGTTGTTAATGGTACGGTTATTTCTCAGCACATAGAATGATACACACATATATTTTCAATTAGGATTTAAAAAAACCCCGTTAAAAATGTCCAAAAAGGTAAAGGGTAGAAAAGAGGGGACGAGAGGCAGACGAAGACCAAGAAGAGACTGATTGGAAGATACAAAAGGAGGACAGACAGGTAGACATTCAAAACGAAAGAATGGCTAAATAGATACATTAAGGCAAAATCTTTTTTTTCATCCTTTTTAATCACAGAGTTTTTTTTAATAAACTACTCTTGTATAGCTTAGATGATAAGACTAAACAATAACAAACATTGATGTAGCTTTTTACCAACAGACTGTGCGAAAGACGAGTAGATAAATTCAGACTGATGGCATGAACACGGGTCGAACCCGCACCTTATACGCGGTATCCTTCCACCTTACCAAGACAACGCCAGTGAGCTAACCGTTTTGCCACCGGTTTCCATAAGAATAAAATGTTTTGGCAAACCTCTTTACACTCACTGACTTGTATTGACTTATAAAATATTCTTTTGCTGTGTTTTGTTTGTTTTGTTAATGTTTTGTTAATCTTTCTCCCGTCATCTTAAATCAGCCGCTCTGAAGACCATGTTTGAAGAGGTTAAGCCAGACGTCCTGGAGGTGGGAGGGTCTGTTGAGTACCGGCGACAGTTGGCTGTCAACCTGCTCTATAAGGTGAGAACTGGTGACATTTTCATCAAAATTATTTTACATATAGACCTGCGGAACCTGAACTCCTAAGCTCAATACTGGCCAATATCCTGACGTCCTGAGCTATAAAGGAAAATAACATAGATACCAAATGAAATGTGGTTACATTCTCACGGTATTAGTGATATTAGAGTTTAGTCAGATAAAAAAACATCTGAAAAAGATCGATCTCCTTATTATTGTTAAACGTAAATACGGCTTGTGTGTGACATAACATTGAATCCCGATATACCGAAAATACGGCTTGTGTGTGACATAACATTGAATCCCGATATACTGAAAATACGGCTTGTGGATGACATATATTATTAAATCCCAGTAATAGGAATTAGCTTTCGTAGTACATGTATAACATCTTGATTGCCAGTGGAACACAGAGCCGCAGCAACTGGCCTCGCCTCCATCAGACTGTCTTGGTTCTGGCTGGTCCTCTTCAGCTCGGCCCATGAGGCACGTTGTACCGCGGCTTATACTTCATCATCGATATTTCTGGCCAAGTCTGCTTCGGGCGTCCAACCTTGTATTTTACATGGGGATTCTTCTCATTGTGATGTTGGATACAGGCCTTCGAAGTGTTAGGGCCTATCCAGCCCCATTTCCGATATTGCTTCACTCCGTCCCACAGCTCTTTAATTGATGCAACTTCATAATTAGAATTAGAGCAACTGTCTCTCGTTCTCTCTTTATCCATTTCTCTCAATCTTTCAATCTCGTTATCTCTCTCTCTCTCTCTCTCTCTCTCTCTCTCTCTCTCTCTCTTTTCTCTCTTCCCCATCTTTCTTTTTAGAAGCGTACCAGCTAACGAAAGCCAGCCTTGTGATTCTTCTTTTTTTTCTTCTTTTGTTATCAAAATGATTTGGTTAGAAATGGTAACACATTCGCAAATTAGCTTTTAAAAAATGTTTGTCATTGCTTTCTCTCCCTCTCTCTCTCTCTCTCTCTCTCTCTCTCTCTCTCTCTCTCTCTCTCTCTCTCTCTCTCTCTCTCTGTCCTTTGACAGACGCTGCTGGGAGTGTACAAGCCAATGAAACCAAGTCTTCAGTCCGGTGCATTGAGCATGGAGCGCCCCCTGTCGAGTGGACTACAGACCTACCAGCAGACCAGCGATAAGCTGCCCATAGGACAGGGCCTGCCCAAGAAGACAGCTCCCTTACAGGTAGGTCTACTACCTGAGACTTGAACCTCCTACTTCTCACTATTTGATAAAGGGCGTTTTAACTGAGCTTTCTGGTGTCCCTCACGCATTTTAGAGTATAGATTGTTTGTTGTTCTGTTGCTTAGCGTCTAACATCAGCACTATATAGGCAATAATGTAGAAGATCCCCAAGAGTAACGTCTGACAATTTTCCGTGCTGTCACATCATACTGACAACGAACGAACTAGAAGAGAATGGAATCGGACAATTATGTATCAGACCGATCGTGGGTTTCAAATCAGGGATCTCCCGATCTGGAGACCAGTGCTCTACCACTTGAGCCAGTTCTCCAACCCTCCCCCGCCGGCTGAGGCGCAAGTTCTGGCATTCTCGTTCTGTCTGTGCCAGCACGAAATAACGGCTCAGATAGCTTTCTTGTGTATTAAGTCAATGAGGAACCAGCCAATCAACCAGCGAACAAACAACGAAAGCTTCAAAACTATAACAGTTGAGCTACTGCATTATTCTGTTTGCCTCTGGGGTTGGAGTGAGTTACCCAACTGGAAACTAGAATGCACAAAGCCTCGAGGAACAACTGCCCACCTCTTTCGGACCAAAAAATACATAATAGTTTAACAAGAAAAAACGTCATCATTTCATTTTGTTCCCAATTGCGCGCTAAATGCTCTCTCTCAAAGACTATACGGTTTGGCGTTACTGACTCCCTTAATTAGTGCCTGTAACTCGACTGATTACATAAAACCTGTATATATATCAACACCCACCATATATGGACTCTCTCCAGGTGACAGGTGAAGCGATCTACACCAATGACATGCCGATGTTCAAGGATGAGCTACAGGCGGCCTTTGTTACGACGTCCATAGCCAAGGGCAAGATAGACAAGATTGACACCACAGAGGCTTTGGTAAGGATCAGTTATATGTACCATCACATGTGGATGACTGAAAAATTATAGGATACGTTAAAATAAGATAATGTTAAATTTATTGATCGGCAAGGGAAAATGTTCCTAGAAAAACAGTATATTGAGCAATCAGAACATTAAATGTTATGAGCATAACTATTTTACAGACAATAAAGAGAAGGCATTAAGAGATGGCTAGTTTCTTTAAAAATAAAAAGACAGGAATATGGGTTATTTTAGGGGGAAAACAGAAAAAATATGGTCAGGTTTTGTTTTTTTTTTGTTTGTTGTTTGTTTTTCTTTTTTTTTTTTTTTGGGGGGGGGGGGGGGGGTGAGTAAACCAAATTGGATTGTTGTATGTGAAAACACTACACAAATAAGAAAGTTTGGGACAAAATCCAGATGGAACAGGTGGGCTGGATAGAGAAGCCCAAACGCCAGTTCCTCACAGCCCCTGTAGTGCTATAGCCCACACTTAGTTTTTAACTAACCACTTGGCTACATCGTAAGAAAATCGTAGATGTATCCCCTGAAACCTCACAGTCTTTACAAAGCTTATAGCAATAAGACACAAATTTATCAGAGCTCGAATTATTAAGTATATGTGTATGTGTTCACCTGTAATTAGTGGTAAGGTTATAAGGAAATCGCTCAAAATATTATTGCGCTTTATGAGACTTCAAGCTATTTACCAAGCGCAGTGTAAAACAAAATCATAATGCAGATTTTATTTTGGTTACAATGTGAACATATTTTTGTAACTCTGATATTTTCCCGTGATGTAGAAAATCCCTGGAGTTGTAGGCTTTATCGGTGCTGACGATATTTCTCCTGAAGGTGTCAACAACTACATTCCGGTGCATCCATTTGTACCATTTCAAGACGAGGTGACTTCCCTTAGTTCTGTATCGTGTTTATTATATTAATTTTTTTACTGGCCTACATTGAGTTTTGAAAGAAAGAAAGTTGTTCATTATAATATGTCCTTTTGTATTTTTATTATTTTCACTTACTTTCTCACTTACTTTTTTCCTGTCTCCCTTTAATTGTGTTATCATTCTGTGTTGTTACATCATTCGTTTCTCCCTCAATAGCATGTACTAAGTATTCTTTCAATTATAATTTTGAAATCTGTCTCTTTGTATGCATCTTCGTTGTGTTTATTTTCTCTCTGTATGTGCGATTATATATTTTTTCGTCTTTAGTTATACCTAAAATGTGGTTACAATTTCGTATGTATATTAATCTGATAATTATATATTTAAATTTGCCTCAACTTTAATACGTCATTGGGCTTTCAGGGAGGAAATTTTATCACTAAATGCCAACATATCAATGTGTTCCTGGGATCAATATATATTTCATGGTGAAGTTAACATTAATATTCGCCAATGTGTTTTTGAATAACTCAAGAAAAACAATAAAAGCAGCATTTTAATAATACAAAAAAAAAGAAAAAAAAAGAAAATAGAAAAAAAAACGTTTTTCATTATCTCAAAACTATAAAAAAAAGTGTATACCATTCCACTAGCTCAA
The DNA here is from genome assembly GCA_003991915.1 of Elysia chlorotica. Taxonomy (NCBI): domain Eukaryota; kingdom Metazoa; phylum Mollusca; class Gastropoda; family Plakobranchidae; genus Elysia; species Elysia chlorotica. The sequence continues at coordinate 576,286 of RQTK01000029.1, read as the reverse complement.
AGATATAACAGAACTATAATATTGTATGCAATTCTCTAATAGAATTGCCCTTAGCGACAAGTATGGATACACAATTATGAATGTCTATTATGAATGTCTGTTATGAATGTCTACTCTTGCCCATTCTATACAGATCTTCGTATCGGAGAACATTGAGTATGCCGGGAAACCTGTCGGCTTGATCCTTGCAGGTGAGTTCAATAGCTGAAATGAAGTACCACGTTTTCAGAGAGAAAAAAAGGTTTGATGTACCCCCAAATTGAAAAGCGTGTGGTAGTCAGTAGAGCAGTCTGATGAGCTTAGACCTCCAAGAAACGGTGGCTATATTTACTATTTAAAAGTAGCCGTGTGGGTATTACGGAGACTAGTACGGATAAGCTACAAAAACAGAATAAGTAACAAATAAGTCCTGAGAACACTCGGTGTTAAAAGAGAACTAATGGAAAGCAGTTGGTGTTACAAAGTGTCTTATTTTCGCCACTTGGCAAGGCATTACAGCCTCGCTCAAATAATCCTGACAGGGAGAATGGAGGGAAGAAGAGGGACAGGCAGAATCAGCAGGGAGTGCTAAGAGGACATGAAACAGTGGACAGGAACCCAGCTACACGTGGTCGATTACCACAGATTGACGCTAGATCGTTTGATATAGAAACACATGGCACACCAACCCCGAGTCGGGACGGCACAATGACCACCAAAAGTACCCTTAGACCGAGTGCTAAGTTTACAGCACTGTTATCTTTACCACTCCTTTTCTGATACTATAGGAGAATTACAACCATTAGAGTTAGAACTAATTATTAATTTTAAAACGATTGTTTAAACAATTATATGTAAAGGTATGCAGAGTTGCATGCATAACATATCGGCGATATATACAGCGATTTGACCCAAAGGTGTGTCATGAAAATGTTTCAAAACATTCAAAATGGATGGCTTCAAAGTGTTTGCTGGAAAAAAAAAAAAATGCTTAGATTGTTGCCAATAACGGATCACAATTTAACGGTACGTCGAACAAAGTGATACACGTCTCTTGCAATGGTTAAGGGAGTAAAGATGTGGCTCACCATCGGACTAATTCAAACACCACACTATTAAAATGTGCAAACCAGCCCTAATGAGAAGCCTTTGGTATTGTGTTGCGTCGGGATATGCATATCAGATCAATCGGACTAATACGCTGGGAGAAAGTCATTGCTAATATGACGTATGAAAGAAAAGTAGGAATCCGATGTCTTTATCTTTGAACTAGCAGTGGATGATTTGGCCCAGACTTTATTATTAATTATTATCTATCGAGACAGGAGCAATTGAGACCTTTTTATAGTTGTCTGAATAAAGAGATGAGTGGTGTGCCACGATAACGTATGTCTGCTAAAGACCCGGTACTTGATGAATGAATGAATGAATGAAGTTTCACAGCCATAGCTCACAAAAAACACACACCATACGTCGATCTTTCCCACCAAGACTTTGAAAAACATCTTAAGTCTTTTTGGAACCGTCAGCTTTGGTGTTCAAGAGTTGATTATGTATTATTATTAAGGACGATTTCTTAGGCTCTTTGTAATAGTATCATAGTATCAGAACTTTCTAATCCTATTGATTCTAGAAAGCCGTTATGTGCAATTTAGGCTTGTTTTTCTGGCCTGCAGGGGGTAGAACTGGCTGAAGTGGTAGAGCTTTGGTCTCGTGATCAGAGGGTCCGCATTTCGAATCTAATAATTTATTGCTCAAAATTTCATCTGTTTGATTTCGTTCCCTATTGGTTGGATCGGTGTCAATATAATTTGACAGATTGAGACAGGAGTCCAGGTCTCCCCGTGTGTGTGGCAGAACATAAAATTGTTAGACGTCAGTCTTAGGGCCCGTGCACAATATAGCCTATCATGTGCTGACGTTAAGCAACAAAATAAAAAATAAACTTCTGGCCTGCAATATCGTGTCGTCCTTCTACATTCCATAGAGACCCAGGCGCTGGCGGAGGAAGGGGCTCGGGCTGTGAAGATCAGCTACAAGAACGTGGAGCGACCAGTCATAGACCTCAGGGACGCCATAGCCAAGAAATCCTTCCATGAAGGCGCCTCTGAGACCAAGATGAAGGGGGGCGTGGACGGTAGGGCTGTTAGACTTCTCTGTCATAAGATTTTTTTTATGTTGGATGAGACAGAGAGAAAGAGAGAGAAAGAGAGAGAGAGAGAGAGAGAGAGAGAGAGAGAGAGAGAGAGAAAGAAAGAGTTCATGGCAGTATGGATGTTAGTTTCAGGTGCTCTCCAATCTTCCACAACTTGGGCTTGGTTAAAAATCTATGTGTGATATTAACTTCATGCAAGGTTTAGCTGACATCTGGAGTCTTTCATTATTATATTTAGTTTGTGAGAGAGGATGGGTAACATTATTCAAAGAATTAATATAGACTAGTAAAAGAGAGACAGAGATACAAAGGGAGAGAAGGGGAGATAAAGAGAGAGAGAGAGAGAGAGAGAGAGAGAGAGAGAGAGAGAGAGAGAGAGAGAGAGAGAGGAAACGATACGAGAGTAAGGGATGGAGGAGACTCAGAGAAATAATGAAAAAAAGAAAGGAGGAAGAGGGGGAGGAGATGGAAAAAAGTTGGAGAAATGGAGAACAACAAAATGACGGAAAATGGCCGAATTAAGATTATTCCGGGCGCTTAACAAAGAAAAAGAAAAAAATAACTTCCTACTGAATGCTTATTGCGTGCAGGTTCCTTCTCTATTTTCTCTATTATTGGTAAAACATAAAAGGAGAATTAAGTGTAATAACTAGTTTGAACAAAATAATCTGTAATTTTCCGATAATTTTCAATTGTGTTAAACTGTCGCTTTTCCAAAGCTGGACTGAAACAAGCTGCCTATGTGGTAGAGGGAGAATGTGAGATGGGGACACAGTACCACTTCTACATTGAGAACCAGGTGTGTTTCCATCAAAGTTCTTGGAATTTTGTTTTTTAATTTGTTCATTTGTTTTAATTAATCATTTTTGTGACACTTATTCCTTTACTGAAAATAGGGTAGTAAGAAAACGGCAATATTATTCATGTTGAGAAATAGTTCTTTTAAAGTATCCATGACCAAATTTATCTGAAATCATAAGAGTAGCCCAACTTAGTTATAAAAGCTCATTATATCTAAAGGCTATTTGACCAACGCATCCCAACTTTTTTTAAACAGAACCAATCATTGAATACCATCAATACTACCACCTTTTCCTACACCATTACCAGCACTAATAACATCAATTTAAGTTTTAAAAACCTCGAAGGCTATTTCATTAACGTATCTCAATTAAAAAACAACACAGAACCAGTTGTTGAGTATCACAAACACTACCACCATTAACCAAACTAATACCACGTATTTAATTGATAAAAACACTTTAAAAAAGTATTAAACGCTTTTTTTAAAACAATATCCACCATTTAGTATCACCAAGACTAACACCATTAACTACACTAATTCATAAAAACACTAACAACTATTCAATTTGGCTAACACAACACACGCTTTTTTTAAAACAATATCAACCATTTCGTATCACCAAGACTAACATCATTAACTCCACTAATTCAATAAGACACTAAAAACTATTAAATTTGGCTAACACAACACACGCTTTTTTCAACCAAAAAATAAACCAGTTAGTATCATTACCACTAATACCATTACCTACACTAATTCACAAAAACACTAAAAACTATTAAACTTGACTAACATAACACACGCTTTCTTTCAACAAGATTTACCATTTAGTATCACCAACAGTAACACCATTAACTACACTAGCAGCGCCAATTAACGTGCACATCACCTTAACCACCAGATTGCCTTGTGTGTACCTTCTGAGGACGGGATGGATGTGTACACTGCAACCCAGGCAGCTGAGTTTGTGCAAAGGGCTGCAAGTCAAGCGCTGGGAAAACCCATGAACTAGTAAGAATATAGACAAAAAAAAACAACAATAATACATTAAGTCAAGCTGTTGAGAAGTATATTCTCGTCATTCCCTTCTGTCTTTCTTTCTGATCTTCACCAACACGTTATCTAACTCTTGTTCAAAATGTGATAATTCTTAAACTTAGTTGCACTGCTTGCTGTACTTTTTACACTTCCATATTATTTTTTTCTTTGACCAGCTTTAATGTGGTGGTTAACCGCCTAGGCGGTTCCTTCGGTGGAAAGTTCCTCCCCTCAACTATGGTGGGTGCGTCCGCTGCAGTTGCAGCCAACGTCGCTGGCAGGTGAGACTAGGGTATTTTAAGTTCTTTTTATAGTATTTCCAGGGTATTTTAGGGTAGTATTTGCAGATATTTTCTAAGGTATTTGTAGAGTATTAGTAGGGTATATGTAGGGTATTTGTGGCGTATTTCTAGGGTAATTCTATGTCTACCTAGGCTCGTTCTAGTGCATTTCTAAAGTTTTTCTAGGATATTTCGAGGGTATTTCCAGAGATAAACTAATTATTCACCAATATGTAAAATTTAAGGGGGATTGGGGGTGGGTTGGGGAGGGGGCAGTTGGAAAAGCGCCTTTTGGAGAAATGATGATCATATGGCAGTAAAGGCATTTGTAGAAGGTTAAAAAGGCCAGTGACACTTCAAACTAATGCTTGTTTTCTTTTGCTATTAACTGAAAGATTTACATACTTTGTAAAATGTTTATTTTTTCATAGCCTTATTATTAAAAATTTATATCAATGTTCTTATGATTCAAATTTTAAACAGAAAACAAGTAATTCTTTAAGCTTACCCCTTATGCAAGAGTTGGTTATATTGTAGATAATTGATTATATTTAACTAGAATACACTAGATATTTTAAACACCACTCCACCCCCAGACCTGTGCGACTGAATTTGGATCTGTCGGGAAGCATGAAGAACGTCAACAAACGCTGGCCCCTGATAGCCAAGTACAGGGTCAGTTATATAGTTAATGGTGGTAGTGGCTGTGGTGAAGATGCTGGTGGTGATGATGATGAGGAGGAGGATAATGAGGAGAGGAATGAGGAGGAGGGTGGTGATAGTGACGATCGAGATGACACCATCAAGACCAATACTTGCTTTAACACTAAAAAAAAGTCAATAATAAAAAATAAATAAATAACAAAAGTAGGAACAATAAAGAAAAAGGATATGACTCAGTTCAGGCTGACGATGACAGAATTACATCTTGGATTGCCAGATTATGTATAGCCATACGATACTTTTGCTAGCAACAGCAATACCCGTATGATGTATGCAAAAAAAAATAATAAAGAGTTAACTTCAGAGTGAGTTGAAAAACATTTAACGAGTTAACTTGCATAAATAATTATCTAGCGTTCAACAATGTAACAAAAGATTTAGAAAGGCAATTATATTTTCTATCTAATGGATGCATAATTTATATTTTTGTTGATTATACTGCTCAAGATAGTCTCTACGTGAGCTAATTACGTGGACTAATTAAGCATTGTTTTATCTATTCTTTTCTTCTTTATCATCAATATCTCATAACAACCTATGGTCAGCAAAGCTACCAATCTTTATATCATCTTTTAATCAAAGATAGTAAACTGGAAACTTTATAGCTTCACCTTGTTAGCGTTATCTTTTATCTACAATTTCTAATTTTTCCGGTGTTCTCCAAATTATCTTTCTGTGTTTACCTTCATTTCTTCTTCTTTTTTTTCATCGCACAGGCTGGATGTGACAGAGATGGCAAGCTGGTGGCTATCGACATAAATCTGTACATCGATTCTGGCCACCGACCGTGTCTATTAATAGACTTGTTGCCCATCATTGAATGTGGTACGACTTTTTTCGGCTTATTAATTTTCTTCTAGTTTTTTTTATTTCATAAACGTAGTAATATTACGGAATAAACTATCATTTACAGTCGTACTATTTAAAGATATTTGGCGTACGCATGTAAATAAATTTACATCCAGTGGCGTTTTTATTGTGTTCTTATCAAATTATTTTGCTCTCAGCTATTTAAACTTTCAAATTGACTGTATTTCCGTGTTACAAGAGCTTAACATACACTGAAAATTGTGTCTGTAGCAGTTTTAATCTATTCAGTGACGCTTTTACTCTACAAGATGCGTAGTGAAATTTTTTTTATTTTTGCGGTAAATTCAGTCACAGTGAAGAAAGTCCTGCTAAAAATTGTAAACATAGTGTATAACAAATTACAAAACAGCAACACAGAACAACGGTCGCTATATTTTAATATAATTATAGTGCAGTTTTAGTATATTTGACATCTCTTCATGTATTTTGGGGGGTTTAGGTGGCTGTATTAGTAAAGCGCGCAACTGCAAGAAGTATCAGGTTTCAATCTCAATTACGCCGCTTTAATACTGATTTAGGCCCGTGTTAGTTCCAGAACCTAGCGATGACGGAGACCATAGTCGATAAGGGAATATACACGGGCGTGTTATCATAAGATTATATCAATGCTAGTCTAATTGAGCCAATGAGCAATCAGAAGGGACAAAAGTATGCAATCTGTTATTTATGTGTGGATCGCAAAACATGTAAAATATGACCCATGGTCTCCATCCAATACAAATACAAATTGTGTATAATAGATACAAGTCTTGAAACATTTCTACTAGATAGTCTAGTTGCCAACGATGCTTAAGAAACGAATTAAAAACAAGCAAACTATATTGTGTGTCTGTTCCACAGCCTACTACAGCCCCAACTACAGAATCACACTGCAGAAAGCCTACACGAACAAGGCACATGCTGGACCTGTGCGTGCACCAGGTAGGTGGTCAAGCAGATTAAAAGCATACATGTACACCGAGGCTATCTGAAACAAGCCGCTTTGCCGACATAAACATGCGTATTTAGTGGACCTATTGCCGCGACTATGTTCTCTCGCGCACTCATTCTCAAATGTACAAAGCCTGTTTCAGATTATAATGAATGCAGTTGTTTGTATATCCTATTCCACAATATTAAAAGACTTGAATAACTTATTTTTCATAATATAAAATGCGCTAAATCCACTTTTTGTGCTGTGTGCAGGCTTAGCAAGGCTAGCCTTCCTGTATCTGATATTCTCCATGTACAACCATTCATGTGGTTATCGCGTGAAAGAAAAAAAAAGGGGGGAAGAAAGCATGAATGAAGGCTCACTACAAGTGGCAGGTGGTCGGCACCCCGCAGTACCCAGTTGGGAGTTGCTAGGCCAGTGAGGTAGCCGCGAGCGGAACTAGTAGTTCTTTCACAGACAGATAATCAGCTGGCGCACCGCGCTTTATGGGTTAAAATATCTTTTCAAAACTCAGGATTTAAGACTCAATTTGCTTATTGTTTTCCAAAATCAACTTCATCTGGTTTATTGAGAAATATCCAAAAACAAGGACAATAAAATTCTCTTCTTCTTTTTCTTGTCTCTCTGTTTCTGCTCCAGTCTGTCATTATGTCCATCTGTCTGTTTGTCTATCTGCCTTTCAGCCTGCCTGTCATCTTTCTATCTGTCTCTCTTTCTATCTCTCTCTCCGTCTCTTTCCCTCTCTCTCTTCTCTCTCCCGCTCTCGCTCTCTTCTCTCTCTTCCTCTCTTTCTCTCTCTCCCTCTCTTTCTCTCTATCTCTCTCTATCTATCTCTCGCTAATTCTCTCTATCTGGGGGACGCGGTACCCCTGGGGCAGAACATCGGCTTCCGTGGTTCAAATCAAACTGACTTTGGTTCAACAATTTGTTTTCTTATCCACCCGCTTTGATCACAGGTCAGGTGCCAGGGTGTCTCATCATGGAGACCGTTCTAGAGCACCTGGGCAGAGTGGCCAAGCAGGATCCGGTCATGTTGAGGGAGATCAATCTAATGGAAGATGGGCAGGTGATTGCTTGTTTGTTTTGTTTTCTTAATTTCCAAGATTAGTACTTTATATGATATATTTTAGACAGGCCCCAAGACTGACGTCTGGCAATTGTATGTGCTGCCACACACGAGACAGGTGGGGATACCTGGATTCTTTTCTCAGTCAGTCACATTAAACTGACACCAACCCAGCTAGTAAGGGACGAAATCGAATAAATACATTTTTTTACCGATCTTGGGATTGGAACTTTCAATGATCCAATCTGGAGACCAACGTTCGACCAATTGGGCCATGGCAGGTGATTAATGGGGACACCAAGTTGTCAAAGAATAGAGCGCGGCTTTTAATCAGAGAGTGTGGGATTTATCGCCACTGGGAGGGGGGTATGAGGCAGGGGATAAAGCGTTGACATCATGTGGATGAAGTCCATAGTTCGAATCTCGTTAAGGTTTGGACCACTTTGCCCTCTGCTGGTTTATGAACCTTATTTAAACCATTGTTTATCATATGAAATCATTTGAATCCACATATTTCGGCACGATAAAACAAATTGAACTCACTTTTTTAAAATATCAGACGATCTGTATGCACTGTAAAAAGGCCGCTTTTCTCTTGCGATTCGACAACACTACTTTTCAAACCATGATTGATTTGAATGCACTGTGGGAAACCTGCTTTGCTCTTGAAATTAAACAACACTATATAAGACTATAAGTACATGTATAATTATTCGTTCCCGCATCTCTCTTGACAATTGAACCAAACTGAAATATCTGCCCCCCCCCTCCCCTAGCAAACCGTCACTGGACTAGAGCTAAAGAACGTGACCATCAAGAAAATCTGGCAGCGCCTGAAGCAGACAGCAGAGGTCACCTCCAGGCAGGATGAAGTCAGCAAGTTCAACCAGGTGAAGTATGGATAGGTTAACTAGCTTTGAAAGGAACATACATTCATCACTAGGTTTAATACATGTAACGCTGTATTTATTAAGCGCTTTCCATTTTAAAATTAAATTAAAAACATATATGCCCAAGCTTTTTACACGTTATACACTAAGTAACTTTATATGAACAAATATACATGACCTTTATGTGCAAATGTAGTACCCCCCCCCCCCCCCCCCAAAAAAAAAAAAAAAAACAACAACTCTCAAATTAACAAATATATACAGAAAATTATTGTGTAAATATCATGCAGTATATAACCTGATGTGAACAAAATTAATATGCATGAAACTTGTCTGTATTGTCATCATTATACCTTTTTCCGATGACATGTTAAAGTATTCCTTAAAACGCCAATGCTCTTGAACTCTGTATGTACATTTTCACCTTGAATCATTTTAGAATAACATGTGGCGCAAGCGAGGTCTGGCAATGACGGCAGTCAGGTACGACATGGAATGGCTTCCCTTTGGCTTGGCTTGCCATCTGTCCATCTTCGCCGCTGATGGCACCGTCACCATAATGACTGCGGGCGTGGAGATGGGCCAGGGGCTGTACATGAAGGTAAGGGAATGCCACGACAGGTTTATCAAACTATCAAATGTGCATGATGTGAAATAAAGTTGGAGTTGAGTTGAGGTGAGTTGGTTTAACGTCCAACGTCAACACTATAATAGACTATATCATGGACGTGTCACAAGACTGACGTCTGACAATGTTATGTGCTGCCACACACAAAACAGTGCCGGGATACCATAACCCTATCTCAGCTGGTCACATTAAACTGACGTGGACTCAAGAAATAGGGGGCCAAGTCGCCTCCTGCTTCGGAAGCCGATGTCCTACCCCAATGCTACCCCCCCCCCCCAAACCCCTCTCTTAACGAAGGTGAGGGAACGTCACGACAGGTTTATCAAATTATCAAATGTGCATGAGGTGAAAATAAAGTGAGTCATAACACAATAAGACAAGACACGTTCTATCATGAAGTAAAAAACTGCCTTAACTTACTTCTCCACATGAAGGAAAGACACTGCTAGTACAGTTTTATCATATTTTTTTATTATTATTACCAAACTGTCTGTCTCTAGCTCTGTCTGTATCTTTCAGTGTCGGCCTCTCGCTCTGTCTCATTACATCTCTTTAAATGAAAATCATGTTAATCACCGCATCCTCATCCCGTTTTCTCTACAGATTGCCCAGGCTGCAGCCTACAGGCTGAACATCCCTGTGGACTTCATCAAGATCCGGTCCAATCAGAATAACGTGACGCCCAACCCTTTCATCACAGGTGGCAGCACTGGCAGCGAGCGCAGTGTGGCGGTAAGTGATTGGCGGGGATCTCTCTTTCTCTCTCTCTCTCTCTCTCTCTCTCTCTCTCTCTCTCTCTCTCTCTCTCTCTCTGTTCTCTCTCTCTCTCACACACTCTCTCTCTGTCTCTCTCTCTCTCTCTCTCTCTCTCTCTCTCTCTCTCTCTCTTCTCTCTCTCTCTCTCTCTCTCTTCTCTCTCTCTCTCTCTCTCTCTCTCTCTCTCTCTCTCTCTCTCTCTCTCTCTCTCTCTCTCTCTCTCCTCTTTTTCTCAGTGGAGCACTTGTTGATTGAGCACCCAATGATTTGAGTGTGTGACGTTGCTCCTCCAGTATGCCCTTCTTGCTTTTCGACAAACTGGTATGTATATACATTTGCTTATGTTTCAGAGTGTTTTGATGGCCTGTGATCAGATCAACGAGAGACTTCAGCCAGTGAGAGAGAAAATGCCTGACGCAGACTGGAAAACCCTGGTTCTCAGCGCCTCATTCATGGCAATCGATCTCTCAGCAGAAGCAACGTAAATGTCCCTATTTTATATAGATTGCTCAGAAACCTACTACATATAGCCAATAAAAAACTACACCCATAAGGATATGTCTGAAACTGAATACTGTTTTGTTTTCAAATAAAATAACGTTATTATTATTGATCACATTAAGACCAAGTGTAATAGCCCCATCTGATATTATACTGACATCATTTTTTTGTTACTGAAAATCTAAATATTGTTTCCTTAATGGTTTTTTAAAATGTAACAATGCACATAAAAAATGTGCGGCAAATTCAGTAAAAAAAATTACTATACATGTACATACATTTAATATGCAGGTATGTATTCAATGCTTTGCAAATATACTACCAACGTCTAGGCTATCTGTTGTAGCGAGGAAATAACATGAAGTTTGTAAAAAACTGTCCAGTAGGCACGTGAAACCAATGAAAGGAGGTGCTCTAAGCCATTTCAGAGTATTTATCATTTGCAACTATACCGAGGCTTTCAAAAAATAATAGGCAGGGCCACGGAAATAAACAAACATTTGCGTTTAGAACCAAATAGAGCTATATCATTTAGATATTAGGTACAGGTATTGCGGCTAATAATTCGGTGTCTGTGGTCCCATATGGGACTTTGCTTGAACACTGACGCTTTATAATAATAAATTGTGTTCCACGACAGAAGAATGATGTCACTTACACGCAGAACTATGTTCGGTGGCTCTCTGTAGGGACTCTCTCCTGTCAACCTTAGGGCGCGTTTCCACCAAAACAGAAACGAATCGACCCAAACCGACCCGGACCGTTTTTTGTCGGTTCGTTTCCGTTTTGTGTTTCCAACTATCAAACTCTAAACCAGAAACGACCCGACCCCTCAGGTTGCACACCAAAGGGGAATGGCACGTTGGGTTTTCCCACGTGGTGGCAAAAGTGAAAAGGGACCGGTAGTAAGAAAAATAAACTTGATTTTAAACAAATTATAAAATCTTTTTTTTTTCATCAAAACCTATTGTTTACGCGTAGACGTTGCTAATTTGAGGGCGCTGATCACGAATATGAAATCGGTTTTGAAAAATTCCTTAAAATAAAATAATTTTTTTAACCCGTGGCAGGCTTGTGGCTGATGAGTCACCCAAACGACCCGTAAAAAATGGTGCAAACCGTATTCCAACCGACTCGAAAAAAGTCGGCCGGAGGCGGGTCGTTTTGGTGGAAACACCTTGGCAGACTTCTCCATGATTTCTTAGTTATTTGTGGCTGTGCTATTTTCATTGCCGTTTTTTGTAGGGTCGGGTCGGTTTGGGTCGGTTCGTTTCTGTTTCAGTGGAAACACGGGCTTAATGTTTGCAAAAATTACATAGACTCATTCATATAACTTACGGTGCATACGTTTTCGGTGACATAAATCTGTCGCCTTTATGAACACAACATAGGAATGTAAGCTGTCCCAAACTAGGCTTAATTTTTGAATGATATATCACTTTGGTTCTAAATACAAATGCTTGTTTATTTACCTGGCCCTGCCTGTAATTTTTGGTAGCCTTGATCTAAACCTTTTCCTCCCAGGCATGTGAACCACGCTGATCATGTGCCCTACTCTACGTATATGGCCGGAGTTGTGGAGACAGAGCTAGACGTGCTTACAGGAGAGTTCCAGGTCAAGCGGGTGGACATGATGGCCGACTTTGGCGAGAGGTCAGTAGTGACCACAGCGATAGACTGATTTGGAGTGTTATTAACGGTTCCAATAAGATTATATTTACCACAATGTGGGCAAGGATCAATGATTATCAAGAGTTGAGTGAAGTTGAGTTCGTTGCTTTAAGTCCAGAGCATAGCGTACTAGTCCAGAGTCAGGATTGATAAGGCTATATTGTGGACGGTACCCAAGACAGACTTAAGTCTGACAGTTCTACGTGATGTTACACACACAATAAAGGGTATGGAGACTTGGACTCCTGCCCCAGCCGGTTGCATGAAATTGACACCTACAAAATTAGTAGGGGACGAAATAAATATTTAATCGATCGTGAGATTCGAACCACGCACCTTGCGACGTGGAGACCAACGCTCTAACACATTACTTGGCGAAAGGTGAGAACTGATCATAGAGATTTGGGACTTTTGTGGAGTTTTTCCGGGTTTTGAAAAGGTTCTAACATGCTTGGCATCGCCGTGGTACAATGTGTCGACAATGTTTCCCCTACAACTGACTACACGATCTTGGGGCTTAACTAAACTGAACTGAACTGGAAAGGGTTTTTTTTGTCAAATTTTCGGTAATGAACATCAAACGTTTGTTAACAATAATAATAATTACGTCCAAGTGACACTAAAATAATATAACCCTATCAAATGTGAGGTGTTTGATTCTTGGAGCATCAAGTTCTTTATGTTTCTCTTACTTATTGATACAAAAAGAAAACACTGGGTCACAATAAAGTGTGCGCTAAGTAGTGAAAGTTCTGAGACAATCGGCAATCATTATGAATTTTCGCTGCACCTATGAAAATATGGGAAAGATAATAATACATTTCAGGCTTCAACGACAGATAATATCTTAGATCAACAGGCTAAAATGTGGACGTATAGCCATATCATGCTACCAGAGGCTATATATTCAGTGAGACGTTTCATAAAAAGAGCGCATAGTTCTATTGATTATGGAGAGTTAGTGGGATGCATGCTCACTCTTTTTTAATTAGAAATTAAAGTAATTAACCAACCTTCATGCAGTTTTTTTAATTACGGTTTAAAGAAGGAAGCAACCGTCATAATTATACCGACCCACATACTCAAAATCTTTCCAGTGAAACCTTTCACTATTTCACACTCTTATAATACTAGAGTTTATTACATGTAGATGGATATTCTCAAAATTGCTTAGCTTTTTAACTTTAAGAAGTTTTGTTGTTGTCCTTTTTCTTGCACTGGCACCAAACATTTTGTTTATGTTGTTGCTCAGCCAAATCACTTTTTTCTCTCCCTCAGCATGAATCCAATAGTGGACATTGGTCAAGTGGAAGGAGCGTTTGTGATGGGGCTGGGAGCTTATCTCACTGAGGATATCTTCTTCAACAAGGAGACGGGACAACTGCTCAATGACGGAACTTGGGTGAGTCGAGCGGAGGTCTAAAGAGGGATGGAAAGGGAGGGAGAGACACAGAGAGAAAGAGATAGATAGAGAGAGAGAGAGAGAGAAAGAGAGAGACGTAGAGAATGATGAAGAGAGAGGAGAGTGTGAGAAATTAATAGGAAGACCGTATAAGAGATGGGGTAAGAGAGAAAAGGAGAAGGAGAGAGAAAGAAAGAGAGATAGAGAGGGGGGAGAGATAGAGAGAAAGGAGAGGGAGAGGGGTAGAGCAAGAAAGAGTGATAGAGAGGGGTAGAGAAACAATGATTTGGAGGGGGGGAGATGGAGTGAAACAATGGTGGGTTCTAAACAAGGAAACAGCTCAATGACGGGATTTAGTTGAGTCGTGGAGAGATACAGGTGTGGATGTAGAGGATGAGAAAGAGAGAGAGAGAGAGAGAGAGAGAGAGAGAGAGAGAAGAGAGAGAGACAGAGAAAGAGGGGATGAGGAGGAGGAGGAGGAGGCGGAATATATTCAACAGCAGAATAACTGGAACAAGGGTGTACTCTACTTTTTATTGATAAATGACTCTTTTAAGTATTTCTGAAAATTTTTTATTGTAAACATCTTTCTCATTGGAAACTTTGTCCTTAAAACGTTCTTAAACTTCTGACTACATTAACTATTATTTACTTTATGTTGTAATATTTTTAGCAATATAATTTATATATAAACACATAAATTTGTTTTAATGTTCTTATGTAAACAGGAGTACAAACCTCCAACCACAAAAGACATTCCAATAGACTGGAGAATTCATTTTCTGCCTGACACCCCCAACCGTAATGGAGTACTCAGCTCAAAAGGTAAGATATTGGTATGAAGATCTTGTGTAAATGTAATAATAAATGTAATAATATTTTTTGATGAGGCTGATGATGAAATTACTAATACAATAATAATAATAGTAATAATAATAATAATAATACAAATAATAATAATAATAATAATAATAATAATAGGAGGAGGAAGAGGAGGAGGGGACGAGGAGAAGAATAATTTGTAAAATAATACATTAACTAAGCAAGAGTACTTGTAGGTCTCAACTGTAGTCTATGCTCAAGTGGGAGAACTGGCTTAAGTGGTAGAACGCTGGTCTCCATGTCAGAAGATCCGCTGTTCGAATACCACGATTGGTCAAAATTTTATGTGCTTAATTTCCTTCCTTGTAACTGGTTGAGTCGGTGTCAGTATAATATGACTGGCTGAGACAGGAAGGATTCCAGGTTTCCCCGCCCTGTCTCGTGTGTGGCAGCACGTTAAATTGTCAAACATCAGGCTTTAGACTCATCCACAATATAGCCTTTATAGTACTCATGTTCGACGTTATACTAGCGTAAGTCAACTCCATACTCACTCTCGCCCACAGCTGTAGGAGAGCCTCCCATAGGTCTGGCCATGGGCGCTCTCCTGGCCATCAAGCAGGGCGTGGCCGCAGCCAGGGAGGGTATTACTGGAGACCAGACCTTTGTGCCAACCAGTAAGTGTCAAAATGTGTTTGTGTTTGTGAGTGTGTATGTTTTGTGCGTGTGTGTGTGTTTCTTTGTTTTTGTTTTGTTTTTTGTTTGTTGTTGGTTTTTTTGTTGATTTTTTGTGTTTTATGGTTTGTTTGTTTGTTTGTTTTTGTTTTGTTTTGTTGTTTTTTTTGTTTTGTTTTTTTTTGTTCTTTTTTTTGTTTGGGGGAGGTTAATGGGTGGAACCAAGGCTATCTGAAATTATATGGGATGCTCGGGTAGAACTTTTGTCTTTTTGCCAAAGAGGATACTAGACAAGACGTTTTTACCAACCAGTAAGCGCCAGACTCAAATGTGTTTGTGCGTGTGTGTGTGTGTTTGGATTGGTTGGGGTTGGGGTGGGGGTAGCTTAGGAGATAAAACGTTTTTTCCCAGTGAGGAGACCATACCTAGAAATACAAACGGAGAGAAAGAGAGACATAGACAGAGACTGACATAGAGATAATGGAAAAGTGAATTTTGCAGTTATTCCAGCTCCTCACATTTACTGACTCTATATTTTACTCAGATGTCCCGCTTATTGTAGACAGACAGACAGACAGAGAGAAAGAGAGGCATAGACATTCATAAACGTAGAGATATTAGGATAGTGAATTAGTAGTTATCCCAGCCACTCATACCCTATATATAATATTTACCCCAGATGCCCCCCTCACTGTAGAGAAAGCCCATATGACTGCCTCTATCCCGGTGAGTCAACTGCTGGTGGGGAGCAGTGGTTACTAGGACTCGATAATAATAATAATAATAATAATAATAATAATAATAATAATAATAATAATAATAATAATAATAATAATGTGAAGCAACCAGGGTAAGTTAGGCACAATTGGGTATTTGGATTTTTGTGGGTATTTAAGATGTTAAGAAATTTCAACTGAATCTCTTCTAATTCTAGTACCAGATATATACTTTTTTTAAACGAAAAAGATTTTACAAAGAGCAGATTTTCTACGTTAAATGAGAGCTGTCCAGATACTTTACACGATGTACACATTATCATTGTTATCATTTTGTTACTGTTCTTGACAATGTGAATATTATGTTCTTAGTTACATTATTTTAATTTCCGATAAACATAATCAGATTTTTTCTCTTTAGCAAATGTAGTTGGGTTGCTTGCGTTTTGTAGTCTGTTTGGTGTTGTTTTTCAAGTTCGAAGTTTATTAAATTCGATTGTTTTAAGTGGATTGCCTACCTTTTGCTTGATTCAATGTCTATATCTACTAGGCTTGATTTACTATATGGAGAACCATTTCGAACCACATACCAGTAACCATAATCCTCTGCCTTTATGTCCACTGCATTCCAAATTGATGTGCGACTTAAATAATCTCTTCATCCCGGGTCTGGTCTTCAAATTTTTTTATGGAATAATCCGGTTTGCTGAATTGTTACTCTTGGCATGAAAGTTTTGTCTGAAATTCTCACTACATGGCTAGCCTACATATGCTTTAATTCTTGGAAATTCTTTCTATAAATCTAGTGTCCGAGATTGTGTCTAATCAGTAATCTCTAATCCATGGATTGGCTTTGTGGTCAAGCAGGGATACACCAATCATCTTTCTATTTTTCTCTTGGCGAAAGCTGTAGATTTTAGTAGAGCTTTAGAAAGGACCCATGTTTCTTCAGCATATGTAATCACAGGGAAGAATGTCGTTACTATAAGTCTTTTCGCTATTTTAATACATCAGAGATGCCTCAACTTTTAAAAAGCATTGAATTTCAGTCCAATTCGTTTTTGATAGTTTCATATACTTTGTCACCAGTGTGTGTAATGGTTTTACCCAAAAATTCATATTTTTGTTATTGACATCCTCAATGATGTTTCTGTTTACAAGAAAGGTTCTTTTACTGCATATTTTCCAACATTGTAGTGTATTTTTCCGACATGCATTATTAGACCAACCGTTTCACTTACTTTATTCAATTGGTTCATGGAAATTATGTTTCATTTCAAAGGAATTTGATATGAAGAAACAACTGAAAATGTTATTAGGTTGTAACATGAAAAAAGTGTATATTGTTTCATGTTGTATCTTTGTTACTGTGATAATTGTGAAATCATATTGGTACTTAGCATGATTGTGTTTCTGTTTTTCAATTTTATACTTCTTTTGTATTTTTAAAAATTTAATTCGGTGTAAAGATAGTATATCTGCATAATATAACGACATGAATTGTGTAGAATTTCTCCACGTACTTTTTCTTATTTGTTGCCAATAAAAAATCGTGTATAATTACAATTGTATTGATTTCGTTTTATTTTGCCAATTTCCTTTTAATTTTTAGGGGCTATGACTTTTGTTTTCTTTAAGGTTTTTTTTTCGGGGGAGGGAGGTGGGAGGGGGGAGGCTGAAAATAGACCGTAATAGAAACCTTCAAGGAAAAAAAACAAGTATTTTTTTTCAATCATTCCCAAGATAATTTAGGTACAATTTAAAGGTAGTAATGTATTATAACGGTAACTGCCTGAGGTGAATATGGCGATATGGATTATTCTATCGTGAACTATTCAAATAATTTTTTTCCTATTCTACCAACTGTAGGATCAATTTTTAACTAAAAAGTGTGCAATTAAAGATGCCACAGATGAAAAATCCTGTCTATTGCTCTGAACGCATGTATGGCATTCCAAAATGTCGAGACTAACGCATCTAACTCAAATTAGTCAGGTCTCTTATGTAACTAAACGTCTGAAAACTTCTTCTTTCACTACTACTACTACTACTACTACTACTACTACTACTACTACTACTACTACTACTACTACTACTACTACTACTACTACTACTACTACT
>RQTK01000029.1:540034-555185 GCA_003991915.1 Elysia chlorotica | reverse complement strand
ATCATCATCATCATCATCATCATCATCATCATCATCATCATCATCATCATCATCATCATCATCATCATCATCATCATCATCATCAACAACAACATCAGCAGCAGTAGCGGGCAGCAGAAGCAGCAGCAGCATAACCATCATTATTATTATTATTGTAATCTTGTTTGTTTGTTTGTTTTTTCGTTTAATTGGACTGGGTTTTTTTTGGCTGTGTTGTGTATTGTTTTTTGTTATGTTTTTTTAACAGATCCATTTCACGTGGTGGTATTCAGTTCTATTTAAACGGTGAAAGACATGAAGGTAAGATAGAATTTTTATCCGGAGAAAGCAATTCTTTCTTGAGAACAGCCTATCAAAACTCGATATTAACCAAATATAACACAGACACTGTGTAGACCAGTCTTCATGGACAATATGTATACAGCCAATGCACGGGCATCTTAACTTAAATTATGTTTAAGGCATTGTTTTTTATTTTCTCGATTTCTGCATGTTCGTTTTATATTTCAATATATTTTGACAACATTTTAGTATTTGTTTTTTGTTTTTTTTTGTTTTTTTTTTGTCGTTTTTATTGTTTTTCTTATGGCTTCACTTTGTTATATTTGGTTTTATTTATTTTATTCGGAGGTGAGGGTTTTGAAAACTTTTCCGTCCGAAAATTGAACAATTTTGATACATTGATTTACAAAAGCGTATGGATTTGAGTTGAGTTGGTTTAACGTTCAACGTCTGTACCTTATAGAATATATTGTGGACGCGCCCCAAGACAAACGTCTGATATTTTTGTATGCTGTCGCACACGAGACATGGCGGGGATACCATGGCTCACGTCTCAGCCGGTGACATTATACTGACACCGACCCAACCATTTACAGGAGAGTAAATCGGACAAATAAATTTGCCGACAGTAGGATTCTAACCGCAGACATGCCGATATGGAGACTAACGATCTACCATTTAAGCAAGAAAAGTGGGCCATAATATTAAAATATATCTTTGAAATTATAATACAACTATCACTAAATGAATTATATTTGCTTATGGCTGATTATTTTAGGATGAAGAAATTATACCCAAGCAAATTGTATTTCAATAACATAAAAGCTTTCGTATTACTGTGATTTAATAAAGTACACCTTATTTGCGATGTATTTGAGGCATATTTGTTAACTTAATCCTTACGGTGCGTGGCATTTTATTTTTTAAATATTATCTTTTTTAAATTTTCTTTCCATATTAACATTTATCGTAGTGAGCAGCAGATTTCTAATTTTCTCAGTACACAAATGGTGTAACAAAAAGAAAACCCAATACATGTACCTTTACTCTCCGCTTACAAACCCACTCCGCCTTCTAACCCGCTCTCTCTATGAAAGGGTACAATGCTAGATTTTGGTCGACTACTTTTTTCATACTGCAGTTTCGGACAAGTTCCCGCCAACCACCACCCTCAACGACTATATCCGCGAGGTCGCGGGGTTACCGGGGACAAAGGTCATGTGCAAGGAGGCCGGATGTGGCTGCTGCGCCGTGACTGTCACGCATGCGCTAGACGACCAGGCCCCGGAGACGATGAGCATCAACTCGGTGCGGTGTAGAGTTATGATATCTCTCTCTCCTCTCTCTCTCTCTCTCTCTCTCGCTCTCTCTCTATCCATCCATCTATTTCTGGGTTAAACGTCTCCTAGGTTTCCCCGAGGGATTGAATGCGGCGAATAAAAAGAATATGTATGGCCATGAAATATTTATGGCAAAAAATACTCTTGTACTCAATGGGCAAAGTGTATTTGACGTAGAAGGAAAAATGGCTAACTGCATTAAAACATTATTTGATAAATATTTATGCTATTGTTTATTTCATCAAAAATTTTGACAAAGTAAACCAAGGATGGAGGTTTTGTGTGAATTTGAGTTATGAAAGAGAGATAGAGAGAGAGAGAGAAAGCGGGAGAGGGAGAAAACAGAGGAAATGCGCGAGAGAGAAGGATTGGGTGAGACAACGAGGTGCTGTTTGAAAATACACATTTGAACAAGATAGTTTTGTTTAATGTCCTCATGTAAAAAAATCAAGAAATATTCTGATTCTGAAATACAACTTTGGTAATTTGCTAAAAATATTGTCTAGTTAAAAAAAATTCAAATCACGGAAGTAATTATATTACAAATCGACAAACCGATAAAAGTAACATTAAGTCGTAATTTCCAGCATTTTTAAGCGCTACAAAACTTTAATATTCAGCTGACCGTCAATCTTTACCCGTGTCCAGTGCGTATGTCCACTCTACATGAGAGAGAGAGAGAGAGAGAGAGAGAGAAAGAGAAAGAGCGGGAGAGGGGGGAAACAGAGAAAATGCTCTAAGGGAAAGAGAAAGATTGGGCGAGACAAAAAAATTTAAATAAGATAGTTTTGTTTAATGTCCTCATGTAAAAAAAATCAATAAAATACTCTAATTCTGAATACAACTCTGGTAATTAGCTAAAAATGTTTACAAAAATTAAAATCGGTCCTGGTGAAAAGAAAATAATTATGAATTTGGAGATTACAAATCGCCAAACCAATAAAAGCAATCTTAAGTCGTATGTTCTTACAGTTGTGAGCGCTACAACACAATATTTACCTGTGTCCAGTGCGTATGTCCACTCTACAGCGTGGACGGGTGGTCAGTTACAACAACAGAGGGCCTGGGCAGTCAGAGGAGTGGACTTCACCCCATCCAGCAAGCGATCGTGGACCATAACGGCTCACAGTGTGGTTACTGCACCCCTGGTCTTGTCATGGCCATGTATGGGTACGTCCAAACATTTCCCCATCATGTTTCTTTGGCAAATAGACAAAGGCAATTGCTGCTATGCCTACATGATAGGAACGAGATAGTATGAGTGGGTGTTTCTCAAGATCTATTCATATATTAGTTTTTAGATCATTAAATAATCAACTAAGATATTTGCCTACTGTTGTTTCTTAACTAAGGAAAATATAGTGGATTCACCAATACTAATCTAAGCAAACTACTTTGATAGTAAATTTCAAAGTAAGTGCTGATTGAAGCATATTAACAGAATGCATATTGTATACAGTTTGTCTATTGTACCGGTTGGTGGACATACACTGAAATTCCTTTTTATACTTTTCCTCAGCACATATAAGGCGCATATGTCATATGAAACGATTGGGCGTTTGGGGAATCTACTCAAACAGTACAAATAGTTTTAAAAAACGTTGTTTTTATTCAGGCTGCTGCACCAGAATCCGAGTCCTACCATGAAAGACATAGAAGGATCGCTGGACGGCCATCTGTGCCGCTGTACCGGTTACCGTGCGATTCTTGATGCCGCCAAGAGTTTTGGCGTCGACTCGCCCAAAGCAGCTAGCATTGACATCGAGGTCTGAAATTTATCGGGCACACTTGTTCTGTTCAGTTATGACTAGGAAAGTGTTGAATAAGATTATTTTTTCCGTGTTTAAAAAAAATTATAAAATAACAGTGTTTTTAACCGCACTGATGATGTTGAGAAGTTGTGGTAGCATAATGGATAATTATTATGAAGCTATCGTATTCAACAATTAAGCCTTAGCCTTTCAGTTTTATTTCTTTTCTCGCCAGCTAGGATTTTCCAGGGGAACTTTGGAAACTTTAAACCCAGAGAGAGAGAGAAAGAGAGAGAGAGAGAGAGAGAGAGAGTGAGAGAGAGAGGGAGATAGAGAGAAAGAGGGAGAAAGATAGAGATAGATAGAGCTATGATCTCTTTAGAGAACATAGTGTCATTTCTAGCGTAAATCATGTCTTATATGTAGCACTTCACAGCGTTATATTGATGATATTTGTATACTCTACGTCATAACCTCGCCCTTAAACTAAATATATCTCAGTGTTTAATTAAGAAACAACATATTTTACTCCCTCTAGGTGTTTTGAAGAATTCAATAACAGAAAGTGACACCGGTTGATATTCGTGCCTTGGTACCTCTGGCTCATAATTCCAAAACAAAACCCGGCTGAGTTAATAAGTTATAAAACAGTCACCAACTTGAGTTAGTGGACAAAAAACTAAACAATAGTCCTTTATTGGTCCTTGATATGTCTAGCGTTTTAAAAGCTGTGATTTAGCCATTCTATATATTACGACTGAGTTGCTCATGCTGTTCATAATAATTATGGTTTACACGGCTTAGTGCCTTCCGTATACATAATGTACTCGTGCTACGGCCTGCTATGCAGCTTCTTTATTATGTGTTATTAGATTTCTCCATGCTTTTCTGTCTTGTTCTTTGGATTGCAATTTTGCTAAGTGTGCATTGTTTTAACTGGCGTGCTGTTGTTGGTAAGCGAAATAGATTTCTATTTCAAATGATAGGCATTGAATCGATACTGTACTTAAACATATTGATCAACAAAAATAAACAACAACACACTTGTTATCTGCCTGGAACAACAGGACCTCAACTTAATCAGATGTCACAAATCTAGCGACCCTTGCCTTACTAATGGCGGCGATGAAGTGAAAAGATCAGGAATGCCTCATCATTCAGGAGTTTGCACAAGACCTCTCGACTTTGACTTACCGGGAAGTCGATGGTATCGGCCTTTGATCTTGGCGGATCTAGGTCAGATGTTGCGGGATCATCAGAACGACTCCCTGAAAATGGTGTTTGGCAACACAGCATCTGGTGAGCGTTTGTTTTGCTTGTTATTGGTATTTTTTTCTTATTGAATTAATTTTCTGTGTGTAAACGGTCTGGCTAGTTCCCAAGTATAACTTGTTTTGTTTTATCTTTTATATCTACTACCTTTCTTAAAGGAAATGTTTGTGGGAGGTCCGATATCTGTGTTTAATGGTTATAATTTCATGTAGTATCAATATATAGTTTGTAAAAAATAATATTTTTTTCTGCAATTCGTATCTGTATATATGCGTTAAAATTCGCTCATATAACTATTGTATCTCTGTCGATATCCTTTCAAACATTCCTACAACCTCAGCTAAATCCCTTATAATGTTAAATGAATCAGGAGATGACTAAAATGGATGTAGTGATCACATATTTTGATAAGCTAAATTCATATTTGAGATGCTTTATACTAACAAGTAATGGATTTGGACTGGCATACCCTATTTCCACGACATATCTTTAGGTATCTTTAAACATGAGGGACCATACCAAGTGTACGTTGATCTTCGCTCTGTTGACGAGCTACATGTCTTCACGGTAATTTAAGGACGTTGCAGCTGTAGCTTTTTACTCTGAATTGACCAGAACCAATTTCAATTATAAGTAAAATTAAATAGACAGTTTTCTTTTCGTTCCTCATTGCTGAATGTTATGGCACTATCTATAGTAAAACATAAATAATCATAACATACAAGGCAGTCCCGTTCAACAATAAACTGCACCATTAAATTAGTAATTGGAAATATCAACTTTGAGTTTTAAAAAAGTTAACTTAATTGTATTTCGATAGGGTCCATCGAAGAGTCATACAATTAAATGGTCTCGTCAGCTGAGATTCAAAACATATATTTTGCTCTCATGCAGATTACAATCACTCATATCGGGTTGGACTTTATACTGTTTTTTTTTTATCCTGACCTTTTCCACAGGAGAGCAAGACGAGCGTTGTGTTTGGGGCGGGCACCACCCTGGGCAAGTTCAGGAAGAGGCTGCTGGAGCTTGGAGACAGGCCTGGCTTCCACTACTTCCCTGGGATGGTCCGCCATCTCAACGTGCTGGCCAGTGTCCTTGTCAGGAATGTACGTCAAAACAAATGCGTAGTTTTGGTCAAAATCGTGGTCAAGATTGTACGTCTAATTGGTTATTCTGTATATTCCAAAACGTTTTAACTTAAACTTTAACGGCTCTACATGTCTTTATGTTATAAGTTGCCTTGGTAAGAACATTGATAGGGACTAATGTATGTGTTGGTCAGCAACATTCAGAGAAACATACTTTCTATAAATCTGTTTTGCAGTGTAAATGCAGATATCAAACGTTGTGTAATTCCTTCAAAATGTTTAAAAAAAATTTATGTGCTCATATGTTTCACAAGGTGATAAATATAAATGGTAGAACTCTTGGGGAATATCTTTCTCTTTCACTATCCTTTGATATTTTCTTCCCCATCACAATGTGTCCATGGTACCAGGCTGGGTCCATGGCAGGGAATCTGATGATCAAACACGCCCACCCCTGGTTCCCATCTGATTTGTTTACCATGTTGGAGGCTGTTGGGGCAACGGTGGAAATATTTGGTGAGCATACCATTGAAGAATAATGCAAAGTATGTGTTAATCTTCCTGCGTAGATTGAAGCATAAAAGCAAAAAAAGTAAATTGAGAAAAGTAAATCTTTGGCGCCCCGTAAGGTTTATCGAAGAATTCTATACGGTGGCGGAAGTGCAATCGGGGACATAACACCCTTCCCCCTTCCTGTTATTGGAGAAATTGTCTTGTTCTGAGTTAGCATTCAAATTAGGTTTAATTGTTTGTGTTAATTACTGTCTTGAACTAAATATTGTCTAAAATAGTTTTTCAAAAAGTTAAATTGATTTACAACCTTTTCGGGGAATGATTGTTAACTGTTGCGAAAATTAATATGTATGGCAGGTAAGAAGCAGCAAAGATTTGACGTGTTTTCTAACAGGTTGCATAAAGGTGCGGGCTACATCACATTATTGATTAAACTCTCATATTGTGTTGCCAGACACCTTAGTCACCAAAGCTTAGTAAAGGTTACCCATAAATAAAATCGATGAAGACCACCGTGTTGTGAGCAGGCTGTGAATAGAAACCAAAGAGACATAAGTTTATTTAATATGTTTAGCTTTAATCTGGTTACACCTTACGTGTTTGTTTAACTGAAAGTTAATCGTGTAGAACAGTAGTGGTGCCATAGCATTTCTCGCCCGATAAGCATCTTATTAGCGCTTATTATCCCTAAATATACTTCAATAAGTGCATGGCTATGATCATCCGAAGATTCTCTTTTTTTCAGACTCCAAGACTAGTCAAACAACAAACCATAGCCTTATAGAATTCCTGTACAAAATTGACATGGATGCTAAAGTACTGACGGCTGTACAAGTTCCAAGCTGGAGTTCTCATGAACACTTCCGGTCATTTAAGATAACACCAAGATCACAGGTTTGTCCAACACCTGGCCAAAGTTATATGTTTAAGTGAATATGAATGCCAAAGTTATATTGAAAAAAACAACATCACACACACACACACACACACTATAGCGCAGGATGATAAGGTAGGGGAAATCACAATATAGTACTGCGTGATATGTACCGTATTTTGTTGAAGAATGAGACGAAAATGATTGGATACGACAATATTTTTTCCTGGCAAGTTTGATCAACATAAACTTAAGTGGAATTTTAAAGTGAACTTCAATGTAGAACATTACACACGAAGAAAATAAAAGCCTGAACATAGCAGTGAGTATATGTTATGACAAACACTACATTTGATGCTATCTTGAACCATTAAGTAATATATGAAATAATGAAAAGAAAATAATTGTATATGGGGGGTTCTTTGGTAGTATAACCAACCAAGCATTAGAATATTTAAATCACTTAGGATATACGGTATATTTTCAATATAGTTTCAATAATGTGTTTTACCAATATAGTATAAGTTTACCCTCGTATAAAAAAAAATCTAACGCATTTTATTAATTTCTATATCCATACATTTAAAGGATTAAATGTGAACTCTTGAATTTTAAATCAATTGTTATGCAAAAAAATGTATTGTAACTAACAACATCTTTGCGGGATCTCCCCAACCAGAACGCTCACGCCTACATCAACGGGGCTTTTAAATTCCCAATGCATGGAAAGACAGTGACGGGAAAACCCAACATTGTCTTCGGTGGAGTCAGCGCCGATATGGTGGGTAGTTGACTTTGTTCAGACTTTTTTGTGTGTCAATAAAAATGGATTTTTTTCTCAGTGTTGGCCTTCGTTGTTGATGTTGCTCTTGTTGTTGTTGTTTTTGTTGTTGCTGGTGTTGTGGCTGTTTTCTTTTTTTCTATGTTTGATTGTTTTCATGCTTCTCTATAAGCAAATTGCTGTGCCTTGGGAAATAATTACATGTACGTTGTCATTTATTTCATCTTCACTCTATATAGACCAGTTATTTGGTCAATTTGTTTTGTTAATGTCTGAATTCATCATGACTAATTGTTTTGAATTTTTTTTAGGTTCACGCAACAGAGACAGAAACATATCTGGAAGGAAAAACTTTAGATGATACCGTCATAAATGGTAAGTATTATTTTGATTGTCTTTCTTTTAACTTCAGCGAAACTGGAATTAAAGAATAAAATGATCCATCGTCAATCTGATATGCATTTCGCAGTGCCTATGTCTCTAAATGTATAGATCTGTAGTTATCATTGCTCTACGTTTTTATGTCACTCTTTTGCTCTTGGTGTCACTATCTCTCTATCTCTTTCTTTCTTCGTTTTTCTGTTTCTTCTTATCGCCCCTGTCTCCCCCTTTCTTCTCATTAACTTTTTTTTTCTCTTGGCCGTTTTTCTCTCTTTATATTTCTCTCTCTTCCTCTTTAATTTCCACCTCTGTCTGTCTGTCTGTCTGTCTGTCTGTCTGTCTGTCTGTATGTCTGTCTGTCTGTCTGTATGTTTGTCTGTCTGTCTGTCTGTCTGTCTGTCTTTCTCTCTCTCTCTCTCTCTCTCTCTCTCTCTCTCTCTCTCTCTCTCTCCCTCTCTCTCTCTCAATCTCTCTTTTTATCTCCCTCACTATAGATTTCACTTTTTGAAGCAACATTATTATGCATTATTTTGTTTACCCATTAAAAAGGTTTAACGTGGCTGGCCCAGTTATAACTTCTAGTGAAGTCTGTTGTGTAGTTGAGTTGGTTAAACGTCCTTTGTCAGCACTATATAGGCTATATTGTGGACGGGCCCAAGACTGACGTCTTTGAATTGTATGTGCTGCCATACACGAGACAGAGGGTGGGATTTCAGGTGAACATCTAGTTTCTCTTGGTTTGGCAGCATATTAAACCGTGAAGCTTTATTCTTGGGAACCGTCTTTGACATAGCCTGTTTTCTGACGTTGGGTCTTAATACTCGGAATGCATGGGTTAACAGTCAAATAACTTGAGCTGTTAAGTGTTCAAGTGGATAGTTGCAATATTTTAACTCTAGCTACCCGGGTATAGTATCTTATAAACATCACATGAAAAATACACATCGTTTGAACGATGAGTAGATTTAAATCTAAGCAAAACAACTCTACATTCCGCGCTTGGCGGCTAAGAATCCAACCTTCCAACAAAGAAACATACCCTCCTTGAAACCTTTCAGTAATCTATTTTTCTAGCTGCCCTGAAGATCCTGCATGAGGAAACACACCCTGATGTTCTAGAGGTTGGCGGCTCCCCCGAGTTCAGGAGACAGCTTTGCGTGAACTTGCTTTACAAGGTACAGTTTTATTGGGGGGAAGGGGTTGGGTAATTATTATAACTTATGAAATAATTTAAGTATTATCAATACAACTTGTGTATCAAGATCTAGCCAAAATTATGTTCTAGCTGTTATTTACACGGAGGTCGTTCTCTCAAACTATTGGAGTCAACAATCTGTCACCGGCTTTGCATAATTATAGGTTTTCCCTTTTTGTTTTATTTTTTAAGAAAAAAAAAGTGGAGTCATATTGCAAGCCTGATCTCCACACAGAAAACATGACAATCATCTATTCTATAACGTTTCGTGGGTCCTCTCCCATATCACTAATTGTCTTAAAGATCACGTTTCGGTTTAGAGTTCTATAAAACGATTCTGATCAATCTCGAGTGGTTATATTCCTTATTTCCGTTAATCTGCATTATTGCTAAAGCGGTAGCTTTCTGTGAAAAGAGAAGGTATGGCTTGCAAATCCTAGTCAAGTGGTGTTGGGTTCGAACCGCAATCATGCTGATGTCTCCCTGTAAGTTGAGTCTATATTTTTTAGTTTCCCTTTTGCGTAGTAAAAAGTAACGCTATCCTTGCTCTGTCTCTATAATGACAGTTCTTAAAATTGTCAGACGTTAGTCTATACACCTGTCTGCGAAGGCTAGAGTACACCGTGACACTGTTGAAACCATACTACTCACGTACAATCATGCTGGAACAGTAGATTGCTGGAAGGCAGACCTGGAATAATCCAAACCTGCGCCCAGACAAGGTCTCATCTCTCCTGGTTCCACCCTACACAAAACCTATGATCAGACATTAAGAAACCAGTATCCAACTACAGTGGGGCTCTAAACGTAGATTCCAGACCAAGGGTTCTTTTACAAAGCATTAGTTTTTAGTCTCGGGTTTAGTCTCATAGCGCCATTGCACATGTACTAACTACCGCTGGTGTCTGTACGTAATTCCTCAGACGTTGCTAGGTCTGTACCAGCCCACACAGCCCCACCTCAAGTCCGGGGCTCTCACCTTAGAGCGCCCCCTATCGTCCGGACTGCACACCTACCAGGCCAAGACAGACAAGCTCCCCATCGGGAAAGCCGCGACCAAGATGACAGCGCATCTGCAGGTTTAGCATCCAGTTGTTTGATACTAGCACTATAGGTTGAGATCTTTGTTTGAAAATAAAGAGTGATCATTATTTATCAAATTCATACAGTATGCCTGCCTGTATTAATATCATGCCTCTAACATAAATTGCATAACTCTTTAATGAACCTTTATTACGCCAATGCGCCTTTAAAAACATTTTGTAAACCAAAAATGTATCGTATAACAGTAAATGTCTCGGCTCATGAACATTAGAACCATGATGTTTCCTTAACAGTGATGATATATAGTACAGTTCATAATACAAGATCAAATTATTCTATTAAGAAATAAAGCAAAGCACTCAATCAGCTTTATGCTCAAATGTATGAGCTCAGGAATGGTAGCTCTTGTGATTGGAGTTTGGGTTTGAGATTGAGTTTGTTTTGTCGGTCACATTATACTGACACCAAACCAACCAATGAAGAACGAAAGCAAACAAATACATTTTTGACCAAACGTGGATTTCGAACCAGGGATCTCCCGGTTGGTAAACCATTGTTTTGCCACTTTCGCCAGTTCGTCACCTCCTGTACAATACAGTAACACTACAAATAATAAGTATCATGAAAGTGCATTCTCCTTGAAAATTTTTTCTTCATACCTTCATGTTTTGATCCAGGCTACAGGGGAGGCAGTGTTTACCAACGATATGCCAGTATTCAAGAAAGAACTCCAGGCGGCTTTCGTCCTCAGCACAGTCGGGGTTGGTCAGATAGCCCAGGTGGACACTGCCCAGGCATTGGTGAGGGCATTAATTAGGACAGGACTTTACCATCAGTCAAATTATTTATGTTTTATAAAGGCGAAATTGATTAGATTTTTTCCGAATAGTGAGCTAGTATGTATACATTCCTTTAGACACTTTTGAAGGTTTATGATTTTTTTTGTGGCTGTGTGGGAGTGATTGCTGTTGTTGTCATCATTTTTGTGGGTATTTTTTTTTTTATTTTTTGTGGGGGGGGTTGTTTTCAATATTTCTCATTTCTGTGGGTATTTTGTGAGTTTTTGTTTTTGTTTTATTTGCTACGTTTCTGTTAGGTGTGCTAATAAACCTTTTGCAGGTATGTTATTTTTTCCAATTTGACACTTGACACACATTAATATTTGATGGACTGTCGCTAAGGCTATTGTTTATCCTTTTCTTTAAAAAACATAAACTGATCTACTTCTACATTTCACAGAAAATCCCTGGAGTTGTTGGGTTTATCGGGGCAGGAGACATTCCATCTGGGGGCGTGAACAACTTCGTCCCAGCCAACTACCATCTGTACGAGCCTGACTGGAAAGATGAGGTATCTTCTCTTAACGAACTTAGGACGCCCTACCTTTACTTACTTACTTTTCCTTTAGTTTAGATGAACGTTGGGACACCAAGGATGATAGTGCATTCACTTTTCTTCACCCTTCTCTGTATTCAACTTTACGAAGAGCTTCAGCAAACTATAAACCTGTCCGTCCTGTTATTTTGTCTTCACATCTCTCTTTCTGTCTGCGCTCCCAAAAATACGATAGATCCTGATGGACCAATCATTTTAATATAAAACAGCGTAAAATAGTGGTTTTCCGAAGAGGATATTATTAAAGCGTAGTGGTTAATATGGTTCCTGTAAAATAATTGTTCCACAAGTGTTTTCATTGCCCAGCCTCCATTTGCATTTGCGATAGCTTGAACCTACCTTTTGTAAGCTGTGGACTCTGCAAACTGCACTTTTCGTTGGTGTCTGAGGATAATTCAAACGCGCAGATAGAAAAAAAAATTATATTTTTACTTTTTCGTGCATGATCTGTGCCTTGCTCTTAATTTTAGTATGATATCAACTATGATAAGTCTGAATATCACCATATTTTTAGTTTTATCGGTAGATTTGTTTTTGGCATAGTCTTCCTCCATATATATGTTTCAACGAAACAATTATTTGTCAACCTTTTTCTATTGAAAAAACGTGAAGTATTCTACTTTATTTCATCAAAGTTGAGAAAAGCCCAAAAATAAACAAAATCGTGTTACAATGTACTATTCCCTTTTGCCATATAAAACAGTTCTAACCCTCTTTCCAGCTGTTTGTCACAGAGAATATTGATTACGCTGGCAGACCTATCGGCCTCATACTTGCAGGTGAGAGCCCTCGATAAGGTATGCTGTTAAAGGATTTCAAGTAGGACTAAATGTTATTTTTTACTTGGTTTTTGTGTGGGATATTAAAACTTATTTCTTTGGTAGATGTTTTGGGTATGTAGAAAAGATGAATTCAAAACCTTATTGCCAGCTCTAAAGAATACGATTTTTTTCTCCTACTTTAACCTCTCATAGGTCTAAAAAAAAGTCATATAATGCCACTGCAGAACAGGATACACCGATCCTAGCCGATCACATTATATTGACATCGACGCAAGTAGTAGCACAACAAACCTTAGCAGTCGAACCCCGGAACTTCTGTAGGAGAGGCCGACGCTCTAGACCCAACATCACCATAAATAGATAGATAGTATAGATAGATAGATAGATAGATAGATAGATAGATAGATAGATAGATAGATAGATAGATAGATAGATAGATAGATAGATAGATAGATAGATAGACAGATAGATAGATATAAACATATTTTATATAAGTAGGGTTTGCTTTGCTGTGGTATGGTATGTTGGTTTCGGAATGCCCATTGTAAGCACCTGAGCTATATTGCGGACGGGTTTTCTAGACTAGCGTCTAAAAAGAGTATGTGCTGCCACATAGAGGCAGAAGGGATTGTAAGGACTTGCATCAGACGATCACAGTATGCTGACAAGGACTCAGCCAATATGGGTCAGTGCGGTCCGATGGGGATTTCGAACTAGGTACTTGTCGATCAGAGTTCACGCGCTTTACAACTGTGCCATCTTGTCCCTATCTAAAAATAGTTAGGGCGAAAAAGAAAGGGAAAAATTATGTGTTCGTAGTAGAAGGATACTGAAAAAAAGATCGTATAGGAGATGTAGAAGGTAATGGCAACTTTAGGGATGAAAAATGTTAACTTTGTGGTACAGATGATAACACTATGTTTAATGACCACTAGCCACTTATCTTGTAATCAATAAAAGATTAAGGATGAAAAAGAGTTATAAACTCAAACATTGATAAAAAAAAATATGCATGGACGTGTATACTGAGGATCAAAATTTATGAGTTCAAACTTTCCATACACACACAAACAAACATACACACGCATGCACATACATGGAAAGAGTGGCTTCAAAACTTTGAACAGTGATATATGGAAAATAAATCTAATCCTGCAAAACACATTGAAAAAAAAATATTAAGAAAGAAAAAATCGCCAATATTGTAGGCCCCTATGGTGCGATACAAACAAATTTCTATGAGAAGACAGGAAAATTGTGTTAAGTAATGGTAATCATACAATTTTAAAAGTATTGCATGAACAATGCTTTTATTGATTAAATCTATCACTTTCTATTTCTATGCTATGCTCTAAACATTTTATCGAAATCAAACGAATGTGTTTTTCTTCACCTTTGTTTCCCGTATCATATCATGCATTACACACTGTTTAAATTATCATTAAATTACAATTGGTAGCTAATGCAAATAATTTTATCACCATTTATCACCATTTTAACAGCTGCGCTAAAGGAGGCTGCCTACACAGTAGAGGGAGAATGTGAAATGGGGAATCAGTACTACTTTTACATTGAAAATCAGGTAAGACAAACTACAGTGTACTTGAAGAATCGCATACAACTACAGTTTCGACCTTGCCTATGATTATTAATAATTTTCTCTGTGAATAATGCATCGTTTCTTTTGCAATATGGATGTTTGTTTTGTTTTTGTTTTTCAATTTAAAATGCATCATTATAATGTAGTTCATAAATTTAGATCTGGGGTCGCAAATAAAACGTTACAGTACCGGGGTAGCTTACAGCGCATCGTAAAATTCTTATTTGTACATGTGTATCTTTATAAAAATCTTAAGTTTACCACAACGTTGTACTTACAAACCCGAAATCTTAGGCGTCTTAGCAAATGAAAAAAATATTATTTATGCAGTAAAAGATCTCATAGCAGTACACGGCGTATTAAATTTTAAAAAAAGCTTTCGTCGCAGGAGTTTGGTGATGCGAGCCCCCACTTTAGCGGCCTCGTTTCTTTGGTTCCGAGCAAGTACTGTATATTCCGCTGTGGGATCCCGTCGTCGTATAGCCATTTTTTTAGACTTAGGAGGCGTTAAACATGGCGAGAGCTTTGCCTTCTCCAACCTAAGATAACGGTTTTGCTTGCAATCGAATGGTAGTTGATGCTTCTGCTTTCTTGCCTACTGAAGTTGCATAGTTGTTTCCCTGTTAGGTTGCGCTAAGTGTACCATCCGAGGATGGCATTGATGTTTACTCGGCCACACAGTGCTCGGAGATGGCCCAGAGGTCTGTGTCTCAGCTGCTGGGCAAACCCATGAACTAGTGAGTCAGTAACATCGTTACTACATCCGTGCGGTTGTTGCTGTTGTTTTTGTTGTTGCTGTTGTTGATAATGTTGTTGCTGTTGTTGTTTTTGGTGGTGGTGGTGGTGTTGG
>RQTK01000029.1:480243-530237 GCA_003991915.1 Elysia chlorotica | reverse complement strand
TGGTTGGTTGGGTTTTAACGTCCAACATCATCAACTTATAGGCTATATCGTGGACGGGCCCCAAGACGGACGTCTGACAATTGTATGTGCTGCCACACACGAGACAGGGTGGGGATACCATGACTCCTGTCTCAGCCGGTCGCATTATACTGACACCGACCCAACCAGTAGGGATTGCAACATGAACGCCATGGTAATGAATATGGTATAATGAACTACCCATACACCCCTCCCCCCAATTCTCAGAACTACAAGCCGCCTACAACCAAAGATATCCCCATCGACTGGAGGATCCACTTTTTGCCAGACTCCCCTAACCAAGTCGGAGTCCTCAGTTCAAAGGGTAGGCCTAGATTATGTAAATAAACGTTGAACTGTCGAATCAAACACCTCCAACATCGGTATGATCACAGACGAGTAATATTGTTTAAGCATAGATGTATTTAGTAGGGTTTAAAAAAGTTTCTTTTACGTTTTAATCTTTTTTTAAATACCTATTTCAATATGTATTCATAATGTATTTATTAATTGGTGTATTTATTAAGCTCTTTTGCACTTTTTAAAATGTATTTATTCATTTAAATATTTATATACACACATGTATTTGTATATTTAATGTTTCAATTATCTACCCATTTTTTTTTTACCTATTTAAAGATTTATTCTGTGTGTTTATTTTTCCCGTGTATAACGCAACGTTCTACACCATCACAACCATAATCATCTCCCTTCCCCAGCGGCCGGCGAACCCCCCATAGGTCTAGCGATGGGAGCTCTCTTGTCTGTGAAGAAAGCTGTGGAGTTGGCGAGGGAGGATCTCACTGGAGAGAGAGTGTTCCTACCTGTCGGTAAGTTCTCTGTGCACGTGTACAAACAATATACACGCGTATATATTTGCCGAAATAGATAGTACATACCTATCGGTCAGCATATTTACACGCGTATATTTGTCGAAATAGATTGTACATACCTATCGGTCAGCATTATCTCATTTAATAATAGTAATAGTAGTGGTAGTGGTGATGGTAGTTATAATAATGGTAATGGTGATAATGATTATGGTGGTGAAAGTAATAGTAATAATGATAATGGTAGTAATAGTAATAATAGCAGGAGCAGTGGTGGTAGTAGTAGTAGTAGTAATAGTAGTAGTGGTGGTAGGGAGGGTAGTGGCAGTAGTGAGGATGGGGGTGGTGGTAATGCTAAGAGTGACAGTCACTGTGGTGACGGTGGGGACAACGGTTAATTTAGTGGAGGCAGAGTTAACAGCAATCGCAACAATAGAGACACTATTATGGTAGTGATAGGGGTGGTAGTGGGGGTGGTAGCATTAATGACGTGAGTGTTAATAAATAGGGTAACGATAATCATAATGGAAAAATAAGCAGCAGGGATAATTTAAAAAAAAAAAAACGTAACTTGTGCTGAGGTAGTAGGAATGGCTATGGTGGGTAGGTGGCGATCGTAGGAGCTGCAATAGCCACGGCCATATTGGGAATGGGGGAACAATACTAAATTAGAATACCAATAGGGTAATAGCCCCGGTTTTAACTATGCATCCATACCAGTTGCACCTACTTCTTCAATCTCCTGCCTCACTCATAAAAAAATTAAAAAAATTAATGTATAAACCTAACCTTACCCGTCCCCCCAGCGTAGAAGGGAAGGTTTGTCTTATCTGTCTCTACCTATCCCCCCTTTCCACTTTAGAACCTCAAAAATTAGGGACCAAACTCGTAGTAATAGAATGAACCAGCATATGGTATATCATGTCTTGCCTTCCTCCTGATCTTTTGTCTTCTGTCAACGCTGCCAGTCGCCGTATAGGATCCCCCAGGGGAACCTAGGAGACGTTAAACCCGGAGAGAGGGAGAGAATTTTCTCCCTCCCTCTATAGAGAATCGGTCAGCATAAATATTTATTTCGATGTCGGTAGAGGACTATACCTAATGATCCGCAAAAGAATGCATCTACCTGTCATTGGTAAAAGATATTATTGGCAAGAGAGATTTTTACTATAGGCCTACTTGCCTGACAATGAGATATTATCTGTAGAGATAGTATATAAAATTCTATATTGGAAAAGTATATCAACATTTAAATTAGATCTCGGGGAGAGGTGGGGGGTATCCCTACTGGACCTAATGATTTAAAGATTTACGGGTGAATATTCCCTTTCTCAGTGAGTATTATTTAAAATGAATGCCTAGTGCTTAGTAAGACCTCTGTAAAGAAAGTGTACCTGCCTTTTTGGTTATATTAATAATGTAAAAAAGGCATACCTACCTATAAATTACATCAATCTAGAGAAAGAATGTCTACAGGTTTGGTTATGTCTATGCAAAGGAATTATTTCCTGCCAGTCAGTTAGATCTTAGTAGATCTGTAAGATATTTGTAGGGAAAAATTAAAGATAACCACATACGAAGAGACAACAACTTGTTGGTAAGATTGCTACAGAGAGAGTATTCACTTCCGGCGGTAACTATTATGTAAAGTGGTATGTTGTTTGAAGAGAGAGTATTCCTTCACGTCAGTAAGATCTCTTTAGAGAAAGGATACTTAGTCGTCGGCAAGTATCTGCAGAGAAAGTCTCCTTAGATGATTAAATGCTATTTGTCACCTAGTGTTTAATGAGAGGAAGAAATGCTATTCGTTAACTAATGAGTAATGAGATGGTTAAAATGCTATTTGTTACCTAACGAGCAATGAGATTGTTAAATGCTATTTGCTACCTAACGAGCAATTAAATGATTAAAATGTTATTTGTTACCTACCGAGTATTAAAACGGTTAAATGGTACGGTAATGAGATGGTTAAAATGCTATTTGTTACCTAAAGAATAATGAGATGGTCAAAATGCTTTTTGTTACCTAAAGAATAATGAGGTGGTTAAAATGTAATATTTTGTTGCCTTTTTTTCTTTTTTTTTTTCTTTTTTGTTACCTAGGTTCGTAACTAAAACGTCGCGACTTACGGCGATTTGTAAGCTAACGTTGTACTTACGGCGCCTTATGCTTAATGGGAGGGTTTAAATGATCTTTGTTATCTATTGTGTAAAAAGGCGGTTTTAAAAGTTATTTTTACCTAATGTAAACAGTTATTTGTTACCTAATTTGTGATGAGATAACTAAAACTGTTTTGAGACACAATGTATAAAGGGATAATCTATAAAGATTTGATTAGTTAACAAGAACAAAAACAAAACAAAATTTAATACCATGCAAAGACTAGCTTCTGAGTTAATTCTAAATAGGGCCTACATGTGTAATGTGTTTTTCAGAAGTACCCAAAGAAGCCCATTTCTTTTTAAATACTTTTATAATTATGGAGAGAATAATAATATATTATATATTGCGTCCATTTCCACAGCCGCTCCACTCACAGTAGAGAAAGTCCAGCTGGGTGCGGGGATTCAAACCCAGCACCTGCATGTTTAAAGGGTGGGCGCTCTAGTTTTGTTCAGTGATGCTCCATGGAATGGTACATATGGTTTCACCACACTGACAACTTGGCGACCGTTTTCAATGCTGTCCTGAATGTGTCCTTGGATGTCGACGGAATGGAGAAGTCAGCTAATTTTTTTTTACTTTAACCGGACATAAATAATGCTGGTTACATTATTCCACTTTGAGTCATTTGTTAGTGCATGCGGTTTTGTTTGATGCAATAAAGATGGAACACAAAATGGTTGTATGGCGTTGATAATCTGGACAGGTTTATTGTTTAACATCTCATAGGTTTTCCAGGGAAAGATGTGTGTGTGTGTGTGTGTGAGGGGGGGGGGCCAATAATTATGGCGACGGATGGACTTTACTTTCATTTTTTGTTTTTTGAAAATACATATGCCTTATCAGATTCAGCTATTTTGTTATGTTAGCCAGATATGAATAATATCCCGGATATGAAATGCTACCGTTATTCAATTTCTTGATTGGCAGCAGAATAGAGTACACATTATTGTACCGGCACCAGGACTAAATTGTATAGGGCCTACCGAAATGATATAGGAGCGACATTTTCCAAATCAAAATACTTATTGAAACTAAAATTATTTTCACAGAACTGTCATTCTATTGAGCCCTATATCTGTAAGAAAACATAGATATTATA
The DNA here is from genome assembly GCA_003991915.1 of Elysia chlorotica. Lineage (NCBI taxonomy): Eukaryota > Metazoa > Mollusca > Gastropoda > Plakobranchidae > Elysia > Elysia chlorotica. The sequence goes on along the minus strand of RQTK01000029.1, from coordinate 526,124 downwards.
CTTATTTTAACTAAGATGCAAAAATTAATAAAAACACAAAAAACAACAACAGAAAAACAGACTTCAGACCTTTTTATGTTGAACAGATTAGTATTCAGCGTACTACATATCTCCATAAAAAGAAGACGCTCTTGGAAATCAATTTAATGGGCTTTAAAAGTTACCTTTTTAAAATAACTAGTTGTAAAGCTCAGTTTCAGTCTAAGGCATGTAGGCTATCGATGTGTTTGAACCATTGTTTAATGCAATCGTTTGACTAGTAGAAATGGTTGTTGCATGTGTTTGTTTTTTTAGTCCATGCCCCACTGATCTTAAACTCACAGTACAATCATCAGTAATATTTTGTAATATTTTCAACACTACTACTTCTTAAATACCTGATAAAAAGAAAACGTATGTTAAATTACAATGCCAGTAAATGTGTTTGACACCGGCTGGGGAAAGCATGTGAAATGAAGAGAAGAATCACAAAAATCGATGATAATCAGAGTTTATTAAAATAGAATAAAACTTGATGTTACGGAATTGACCACATGTGTTTTACAAGTTTTCGTGAACTGCATTTAAATCATTATTGGTTGTTTTATTAACAATGCCTCAATTATCATTCACCTCTCAAATCGCCAAAGCCCTTCTTTATATCAATTGATTCAGTTTATTGCAATATTATTTTCATTGGAAGAATAGTATTTTCCCTTTCTTTTTTTTTGTTGTTGGCTCGTTTTGTTATTAATACAAAAATGTGCTTTAAAATATTTAGCAATGCGTAAAATATCTCAAGTCAAGAGTACTTCTTTTGCCGTTTTGGTGTAACATAATGTCCACTTGTTCATTTATAATAATTTGCTGCCATGATTGCTAAAATAAAAACAAAACAAAACAATAAGGCATTAAGCCTAGCTTTTACGTGGACCTAAAGATGTTGAACTTTTATTTCACCCGTGAATGTGAATGTGTCCGCATGATTGTTTTTGTTTTGTTTTTTGTTTGTTTGTTTTTTTGTAAAAGGGGGAAAAAACTATCTGAAGCATGCATGTTTAGGTTTCCCAAGTTGTACCCACAAATGGTTTTTGGTGTAATGCAGTAAGTAATGTAGGCTATAGATCGTTATCTGTGACAAGAAATATTGTAAGTTTTACGCACATATTTGGAAAAATCAAGGGCATTTTTCTTTATCTTTTTTTTTAATATCTATTCTGTGTTATTTTGATTCATCGTTCTCGTGAACTCGTCGAGTTGAGTCGAGTTGGTTGCTTAACGTCCAACGCCAGCACTATCTAGGCTATATTGTGAACGGAAACCAAGACTAATGTCTGACAATATTATATGCCGCCACTCACCAGGCTAGACAGTGCGGGGATACCATGACTACTGTCTTAGCCAGTCACATTGCACTGGCACTGGCCCAACTAGTAGAGGACGAGTGCGGACAAACATTTTTTGACCGATCATTGGCTTCGAACCACGAACCTTCAGATCGGGAAACCAACGCTCTACCATTTTTCCTTTTCCGTGAATAGGCATACCAGTGTTTAACTTAGCCTGGCAATATAATATTATTGTGTTTATCTTGCTAGTCAAATCTGGTAGCTTAAGACATGTTCAGTTAGTATTTCTGTCTACCCTACAATAGTGTAGATCTAGTAAAGCTAAAGTTGAAAGTTGGTTCACTTATGTTCATTCGCGGTCTTGAGCCAGCAACTAGGCCCTACACCAACTTATATCGCGGACGAATAGTATGATAAGTGCTGTCACACAAAGATATAGCGGTAGCGGAGGTAAACGGATTTCTGTCACATTATTGTCACAGTATACTGACACCGATACAACCAGAAGAAGTGATCTCCCTAATAGAACCTCGGTGCTCTTACACTAAACTTACTCGCCCCACCTACCAAGGCACTGCCATTCAACATTTAGTAGCACCCGGAAAAAAATCAACAACAACAACAACAAACAAGCAAACATTAACATTAACAATAATAATGATAATAATAATAATAATAATAATAATAATAATAATAATAATGACAGAGATAGAAAGAGGGAGATGGGAAGAAGAAAGAGAAGGGTAACCACGGTTTGGGTCTTAACATTTTTAATTCAGTTTTCTCACCGCGTGTATAATCCTGTCTCAATAAGGCAATCTATCTAAGTGATCGATTGCAAGAGGTTTCAGTGCACGAGAATGCTGGTATATTTCGTTCTGTTTTTATGTTGGAAAGGCTGAGCAAGTAGAACAAGAGAATGGGAAAATAGAGAGACATAAAGATAGAAAAAAGAGAAAGAAAACGAGAAAGAAAAACGAAAGAGAAGGATAGATAATATATATATATATAGATAGATAGATAGATAAAAAGAAAGAGATTGATAGATAGATAGATAGATAGATAGATAGATAGATAGATAGATAGATAGATAGATAGATAGATAGATAGATAGATAGATAGATAGATAGATAGATAGATAGATAGATAGATAGATAGATAGATAGATAGATAGATAGATAGACAGATGAAATATACAAACATATTAAGACATAATTATACAAGCACGCAGACAGACAGGAAAATAGGTAAATAAATTTCCTTCTCCTCTTCCCTCTGTCTGTCTCTCTCTTCGTTATGAACTTTACTTCTACTATTTCCGTACATTATACTCATAAGTTAGTTGCAATTTATCTCTATATCCCTTTGTCTGCCCTTTTTCACTTTGCTACAGACACACAGACTGAATGTTATCTCCGTAATGAAGCTCCATCAAGGCTTCCAAAAATAGAAGGCACTGTCACTGGCTTGACCTAGAAAATCGTGTAGGCTGATGCTGGTACACATCCGGAAAGAAAGTTCTGTGTGTGGCAGATACAAACCTTACTCTTCAAGGCACACAGCATCCTGGATAGCTGTTGTCTTGTTACGCGTTTAATAAGAGAATATTAACTAATTAAAGAACACAGATGTATATCATTATATTTTATCTATTCTGGATTCTACGTGTTAATTAGCATCTGATTCTATTGTGGTGTGGATTCTGTATAGCGTTGTAGCATCTAGATTAGATATTATCTAGATCTAGCTGGTTAGATTCTGTATTCTAGGTTGTGACCACAAGAACTGTTTTGCTGATTTCAATACCGATGTGGATCTAATTATTTGTAGAATGTAGCCTACATTTTTGTCACTTAAGCTTACATCTCTATTTTATGAACTTGTTAAAATGTCGCGAAAATGTTCAGTGTTTCGTTTTCGTAGATCTAGTGGCTATGACTCCCTGAAAAACAATGCTCGTGAAAAAGTTTAAAGTTTTCCTTCTGATGTGGAGGAATGTAATGGTAAACTATTGATTAGTGCTCTACCTAATGCCAACATTCGTGTTGAAACCATAACAAGGAGTTTAGGTCTTTGCTAGAAGCATTGGTCAAACAGTACTTCTATGCAGCTACGGGGAAACAAACTTTGCCCATATGTACCACCCTCTTGTTTCTCATCAGAGATCCCCAAATGACAAATCATCCATACCATCTGCTCCAGCTACTCCTCGCTCTACAGTAAAGCTCTTAGTTAAGCTAGAGTCTTAGATATAGAGAAAATCTAGACGAAACAGATGTGGTTTTTTTTCTAAACAAGACCGATTTGTTTTCCTAACGCAAGAGCAGTTTCATTCTAAATTTCAAAATGAACTTTCCTCCAAAGTAAGAATTGCCGTTAACGATTCAAAGACGGAATATTTCCTTTTTAGTCCCACAAGAGAAGGCCCTGTGTTTGAATTTACTTTAATTTTTAAGGTTTTTCCATCTGGCGACATTCCTACTAATTCTATTACTGAAGTTTCTCTGGGAGCTTATCACCGTTTAAAAAATCTTTCAACACCCTTTCAATATACTGATCAAGGCTTTATTTCTTCATGGAATCAACTAACTGAGGTTCTACGTTTTATCTCATCTTATGGTAAGTTAAATCACCAAGCATTCTTGAGTAAAATCATAACACTACCCAATTGCCCAATTCGATTTCTTTTATACTATGTTCGGTGTATGCATATTATGATCTATATTACAAACATTTTTACACTTCTCTCTCTTCTCCTCTCCCTTTCAATCTATCTTTCTCGCTATCTCGCTTTATTTTCATAATTGGGAGTAGGTAGGATATATTGGGAATGTTTTTTAGTACCTATAGTTTTTTTTTTATGATTTAGTACATTAGACTAACGCTTCTGATTATTACCGTTTAACATCCGTGCTTGTTAACGACGAGTATATTATTTTTTCACTTTTTAGGCTTTGTACTGCACTTTGGCCTTGGCCGAGTGAATGCTGAATTTTCAGCCCACATCATTATCTAGGTCAAGTCGGTGAAACTGCCCGTGTTAGTGGTAGCCCTGATGTTTAGCAATAGTTCAATGGCATAATTATAATTTTAGCTTTGGTTCTACTATTTCCGTACATTATACTCATAAGTTAGTTGCAATTTATCTCTATATCCCTTTGTCTGCCCTTTTTCATTTCTTTTAATATCCCATCTCAATGCACCGTAGCTGACTGCTCCCCCATGCTCTGAGGTTGTGTTCAAAGAGGTGCATTAATCTTATTCCTATTTCTCCACTGTCTGAGTCGTATCCTCCCTATCTGGGTGGCTAAGTTTGCTAAAAGCTCTAAAAATGGACCCACTTTCCTTTTATACAAGAACTTGAAATTAATGCAAGGCGCAATACAGAAATGTATGCTCGATATGAACATTGCAGACGACCAAACCGGAATCTAGTAGAGGAGTTGGAGTTGGGGAATAAAGGGAATAACACAAGTCAAGGGATGTTCGTTTTAAGAACCGAACATATATGGAATATATCCACGGTTGTGTAGATTGTCACTCTACAACATTACCTTATTTATTTGCGATGAATCGTGCGATTTAATATGATATGCTTCGGGCAAATCAAAGAGGCCAGAAAATTACTTCTGATGGTTAATCAAATTTTCATCCATTACCTACTAGGAGTAATTTTCAGGCAATATTTAGTCTAAAGGTTATCGTTTTTAATCGATTAACAGATGCTTTCTTAAATGTAATAGTTAAAGGTGTTAATATCACTTCAATTATAAACAGGTAATAGAGTAAGATTAGAAAGCAAATTATTATTGAAATGCGTTTTTTTCTCTTTGTTGTCGTTGTTGTTGTTGTTGTTGTTGTTGTTGTTGTTGCTGCTGCTGCTGCTGCTGCTGCTGTTGTTGTTGTTGTTGTTGTTTGTATTGTTTTTTTTGTTGTTTTGTTTCTCAGCGTTGGTTAGGCCTACAGTATTAACACTGATACTGCTGCCTCCCGATTAGAAATCTTTGGATAATACGACATAATTATTTTCTTTATGGTATACCTTTCTTTATACATTGCTACAGGCACACAGATTGAATGTTACAATGGAGCTCCATAGATATAAATAGCACATCTATGTGGAGCTCCTAGATCTGAGCTATAGATCGGTGGGCTAAAGAACAGGATGCCCATTGTCCTAATCTAAGAAATGAATAATAAATTTAATCTGCATTTTAAGATGTATTTTAAAAGTATATGCGATAATGTAAAGATTAACTTAAAACAATGCAAAGTAATACAACCCTTACGTATACCTAACATAGAGGATTGAGATCAGCAAAATTGTGTGGAACCTGGAAGCTGATGTCAGACACGAAAATAATTACTGCTAAGTACTGTAGGATTGTTATAATTCATGAATGGTCTCTCAGGGAAATTTCCGAAAACTGGTGAAAAGGTTACATTTTGGAAAGAATTCTTGGAATTATCGACTTAGACTCTAAGAATAAGACCTAGACAAGCTCTACTTTATCTGAACACTTGGATCTCGCTGCAATTTTATTACCAATATAGCCATGTCATGTGAGTAAACTATTTACCATTTAGACTTATTTGGTAGACAAGGTGACTGATTGTAAACCGCCGTGATGTACTGTAGACCTAAAATACTAAAATCTAAATGGCCCCTAAGATCTAGATCTAGATTCTATTTACCACGTATCTATTAGATCTAGAATCTAGATCTAGATAAAGATTTATAATCTAGAATCTGGAATCATCTTTTCAATCTTCTAGATTTTAAACTAAAACTCTATGTAGATAAACTCAAATCAAGATTCAGGGTATTTTTTTTTAGATAGATGTCTGTACACGTCACATTTATATGTCCAGCGCTTGACTTGAGATGAGTTGGGTTAACATCCAATGTAAGAGGGGGTGTCTATATGCACTAGATCTAGGCCTATAGCAACCTTTAGAGTTAGTGTTTATTGCCTCTTTATCACATTTTGTCCAAATTTTGCTGTATCTAACTACTAAGCACCAAATTATATGCCATACGCACCACATGCAGTTGCTTATATACTAGCAAAATTTAGACAAAAACAGTATGACTTTGTTTTAGCTACATTAAGAAATATATCCAGATGATATTGTGGATGGGCCACAAGACTGACGTCTTGATGTTAACTTTATGTGCCGCTACTCACAAGACTGGGCGGGGAGACTGGACTCTTGTCTCATCTGGTCACAGTACTGGTCACACTGACCCACTATATGTTTATCTCAGTTTTGCTGTTCGTAATATGTAATAAAATTTAATTGTAATGAACAGAAACCCTGCGTATTGCAATAATTTTATATGTAAACACTGTTGATCTATGTTTGTTTTTCTTTCTTGAGACTTTGAAAATGGTAAACTGAACTAATTAATTAGATTATAGGTAGTTCAAAAATAATTTCTGTTTTATATATAATCAAGTTGTTCAACAACCCTTGCTTAAAAAGTTAAGTCATTTCTTGAGAATGGCTAGTTTATTAATGAGGCTGGCAGAAACATACAAGAGAATACAAAGAGTTTTATTTGCATCATTCTGACAAAAGTTTGCACACAAAGACAAAGTGCACCAAGCTATTAGCTATTTTTTAGTTCTTTTGGCAATTCACCAATTGATGCATGTCTTCTTACATGTTCAAAAAGTATCTTTTATCTGTAAAAACATCAAGCATTAAAAAGATCTTGTGTATATGTATTCGTTCTTGACATAAAAAGCTCCCTGAGTGACATGTAGGTTAAAATTGGAAAGGAGCAGGCAAATATGTTTGTTTCCACTTGTAAACTTTTGCAAAGAACTGGATTTAATTTGATTTTTCAAACTTACAACATTCACTTTCAGGTCCATCCCTTTCCCCCCCCCCCTTTTTTTTTAAAATTATTTTTTGCTTCATAATACATCTACAGGCATTAAGTAAAGAATTCAGAGAATTTCAATGATTTTAATTTTTTGAATCCAGCTCTTACTTTTGTCTCTCTTTCAGCGGACACCGTTGACGCTCAAGGCCTTCCAGCGGAGAGCAATGATCATGATGAGCAAGATGCTAGGGGTGAACCGCGGTAAGAATTCAGACTAAACCATTACTTTTAGTTTATCAGTCGGCTTGTATTTGTAAATGAATAAGTATATATATTTGTTAATTTTTGGTTTTTTGTTTTCATGTTTGGGAATGTTCTATTCCTAAAAGTTTCAAACTCAAATCTTAAAATATCTTCGCTAGTGTGATTCGACCAATCTTTACACACTCTGGTCTTAAATGGAAACATAAAAGAAAACAATGTAGTCGATCTATATCTTAGAGGCTTTTTAATATGAGCTGAAACTGACGGAGGAAAAATTTTTTTTTTTTGTAGTAATTTCTATTCAGAGGAGGTGACATTGGCACAACGGTTAGAACATTGGGACACTCATGTGAAGGTTCTGAGTTCTATCCATGGGGAGGACAATTTATTTCCAGGGGGGTGTGCAATATAATCTTACATTCTTGGGAGAAGGGGGGGGGGGCATTGGCTGTTGTAAGAACAGTTTGAAAAGATGACTAAAACATTGTGTGACATGCACCCGCGGCTTAAGACCATCCGCTTACTTACAGATAATGCTCTTAAATGTTAAAAGCAAATGATACAAGTTTATGAACAAACAAAAATAAATTAAAAATATGCACGGACAGTCTTTATTATACTGGAATCTAATTTTACCAGTCATATCAACTAGAAATTTTTACTGTTACTTGAAAATTGTGCTAACATTTTTTAAATAACATTTTCTTTCCAGCCGAGACTTGCATAAGTCTGCTCCACCGTTGATGTCAGAGGCAGACTTTGTCAGTGATCGTTACAACATGAAGCATCCAGAACGTGGCATGGCTCTTATCATAAACAACAAAACCTTTCATCCCAGAACTGGTATGGGACAGAGAACTGGAACGGATGTAGATGCATCTAAAATGAATGATCTCTTTACGACTTTAGGCTTTGAAAAAGTGCGACCCCTCGATGATGTGACGGTGGCGGACATGAGGGAAGCCTTAGTTCTAGGTAAATTTTGATTTAAAGTTCATAAATATCTTTTCTTGAAATCCTTGTTTATATTTTGTATTATGGAAATGCTAAATGTACTTACCGTGACCAGTATGCTTGCTTGAATGAACAGAAAAATATTGTATACTCAATGCCCTTGTTTCCAGTGATATTGACTTTGATGGAAGTAGTGGAAAACATGTGAAAAAAAAATAAACAGGGTCCTTACTCATTATACACTGACTATAATTGTCTGTTCCAATACTGTACTGGTACTCATCTTTATAAAGTAGGGCCAAGTTTGAAACAAACTAGTCGCAGCTCCTTTCGTGAAAATGTAAGGATTTAAGTACTGAAAGAGTGACAATCACAAGACCGGAAGTGTAAGGAATGAATTGAAGTTTTAGAATTTCTGTGGGTACCTGGTTAACTTTATTTATATTGACATTGGTTTTTTAGCCTCTGTTGCCAGAAAGTATGCTGTATCTACTTGTTTCCATTGTCAGCAACTATGCTATTTTATGGATGAGTCTCAGGTTTGACTATTCCAAGACTAATTAAATGTAGAGGCTGTCATAAATGGCATCTGGAGATTTCAATTCTGAAAAAAAACTTGTATATTTATCAAAACATTTTGCGGATTGTTGTTGAAATTTGAATGTCAGCATTTTGTTCTTATAATCAGGGTTAATGAGGCATAGTTTGCATGTTTTAAAATGGTCCATTTCATAATCATATTTTTTATCAATAGTCTTTTAAAAGCTCCAAACAGATTTCTAGTGTCTTAGGCCTGAGGTGGTGGTCAGGCTTCACATTATTTAAACAATTGACTTCAGTTTGACATTTTTGGTGGAAGATTGTAGTGGTGTCTGTACATGTTTAAAAAGTGCTTGAATGCAAGATGAAAATATTGTTACTATGTATAACATAATTCATTTAAGAGCATTTATAAAGTTTTTGTTTCTGTCAGAGGTTGTATTCTCATCAACGAATATTGTGACTTTACTCTAGTTATGTACAGAGAAAACCCATACAGAAATGTTTATTTTATCTTTGGCTAAACATTTTTAGTGGAAGGTTTGAATATTCTTTGCACATTTTCAATAAATGCGTAAATCCATACATGCAAGATATGTAAAGATAACATTTTAACCTTTATATAATATAGCATTATTCATTTTATATCATTTGTTACCAAATTTTGTTCATATCAATAAACTTAGAGAATTACTCTTTCATACACAATGAAAACCACGAAAAAATGTTTGTATCTTCAGCTGCCAAAGAAGACCACACTGACCGAGACTGTTTTGTGTGTGTGATTCTCTCACATGGGGAGGAGGGCTATGTCTATGGCACAGACGACAAGATTCCAATAGACGAGCTTGTGATGCCTTTCAAAGGGCATAAGTGCCCATCCCTGGCTGGGAAGCCTAAGTTATTCTTCATTCAGGTGATTCTTGTCTCAGACTTTTTTCTGGCATAAATATTTTTTTGTTTCAGTAATGTGTTTTTTTCTAATTTGCATGTCATGGGGGACCTCTTATTTTTTTCTGAACCCTAACAGTATATCATGGGTAAAAAAAGTGACCCCAAGCACTGTTTGTTTGTTGTTGTTTTTTTTTTAATTTTAAAACTTTTTTTTTGAAATTGTGTGTATTTCTCAAATATCCATTCCGACTATTTAAAAAGTAGGGCCCCAAAGAAGATGTCATGAAGTAGAGATTATGCAACAAAACATGATGTACAGAGTACTGTCTAGCTTAGGATTTAACTTTACATATGAATAAATAAATGAACAAGCAATTCACATAATTATCTTCTTTGTATTGTGAATTCAAAGAATATTTCAATCCTCTCATAAAAATGCCAAACGAGTCCATTTTTGAAAATCAATGCGCCCTTTATTGTTATTTTCAGTTTAACATGCTTTTAGAATTCATGAAGAATTCCATACTGAGATAAAGGCGCCAGTCTATATTGGAAACCTTAGACCTCTTGCAAGTAAATCCAAAGCAATAACCAACTGAACTGAAAAAACTGATTGCCTCTCAGAAGTGCCATGATTCTGGAAAATTAAGTACAGCTTAAAAAAAAATATTTTTTTGTTTGTTTTTAGATTTAAGTCTGGCAGACAACACTTGTAAAACATCCACTTAACTTTATTTTTAAAAAATACCTCTCTGATATCAGGTCAGGACCCAGAAATTATGTGTTTACAATTCGATTGGCAGGTAATTGTTAGTTGAAAAAGAAATTATGTTTATACATTGGTACATTATTTCTAGGTCTACGTTTATTTTTTTTTATAGGACGTTTTGTGCTTTGAGTCACATAGATTCCTTGTTCATATGGTTTGGAAACGTTAAAAAAGTCTTAACATTTTTTTTAGCCAGTTGACACCTATGTCTTATACTGTTACTTTAAATTTTCCAGTGCTTTTGTAATTGAAAGCTAATATTTTTGCCCCCCTCCCCCAACAGGCTTGCAGAGGCCAAGAATTAGACAGGGGCGCGACAGTTGCAGATGGTGAGGGGGATGAAATGGAGGAAGAAGTCATTGTCAGGCGCATCCCTTCTGAGGCTGATTTTCTCATGGCTTACTCTGTTGTACCAGGTACATATCTAATGATGACAGTCTTCCTCAAATCTTGGGCAGGCTGTGCTACTGGTTAAGTCAGTGTCAGTATAACTTGACTAGCTCAGACATTAGTCTAGGTCTCACCGCCCTGTCTGGTGACATTAAATTGTCAGATGTTAATCTTGGGTTCCGTTCACAATATAGTCAAAATAGTGCTGAAGTTGGACTTAAAGTAACCAGTGTAACTCAACTTGGCAAGGGTGTGCAGGTGATAGAGCGTTGGTTTCCTAATCAGGAGGTACAGGGTTCATTGCCCCGAACTGGCAAGGTCGGGCAGTTCTATTTGTCCGATTTTATCATCTGCTGGTTGGGTCTACGTTAGCATAAAGTGACCAGCTGAGACAGAATTCCATATATTCTCTGGTATCCCTGCACTGTCTCTGTGTGGCAGCATGTAAAATTGTCAGACTTAAGCCTTTGGGCTTGCTGTGGTTTAGGATCTTCCTTGGGGACCTAGCACACCTTAAATTAGGACTGACTTTCTCTCCCAATATCTAAGGAACAGCTCCTTTTCTTTTTGTCTACTTAAGGAGGAGTTTTATCCTAAAACAAGAACGGGCTCTTGTGCTGGGAAGTCCTTACATTTCGTAAGATATTACCAATCAGGATCCAGTGAGCTGATAGAATCTGTTGTGGCTTTTTCTTTGCAGGTTTTATTTAGTAAAAAATCCACCAAAAAACTTGAATCTATTGATTGTCTACTCTGTGATTAGACAATGACAAAAGTAGAAATTAATCAATATTGTGACCAAACAAGGAATGCATTTTCCCAGGGAAGCATGGAGAAACTAAATGTGGATACCTCTGTACAAATTTGTGATATATAATTAAACATTTTTACTTAGTTTAAGCATTGCTTAATATCTTTGCAATATAATAAAACATTTTAGGTATGATTCTCATTGCTTTATATCTTCTGACGTTTGCTGTAGGTTTCTTTGCCTGGCGTAATTCCTCAAGAGGATCTTGGTTTATCCAGGCAGTCTACGATGTAATTATGAAACACTGGAATACCCTGGATCTGCTGACAATGATGACGAGAGTTAACAAGAAAGTTGCCTATGACTTTGAATCAAACGCCAGTGCCGAGTATATGAGGCGCAAAAAGCAAATCCCTTGCATAACATCTATGCTCACAAAAGATGTCTTCTTCAAGTAATGAACTGTTGTTTAGTTGTAAGAAGGGACAAGTCAACGACCAATTCTCTAAGATTTTAAGGAATGCCTATATTGGTTGTCTCAGTATGCTTTGGAAAGTAACAGGGCTGGTTAAAGAGTTGCGGTTAAATGAGAATGAAACAGAATGTTGTTTCATTGAAACTTATTATGTTGACTGTATTAAAAAAATATATATTTATATGCGTTGTTTTATGTCTGAAAATAACTCAACTTTTTGGACTATTTTTGTAAATTTCCAATGTGCCTGTTTCATATAATGTTTTTTAAGTGTGAAGCAAAATTTATTTTTCAGCCTGTAAAAATCTGTGTAGTTTTCAGCCTTTACATAACAATATAGTGAAAACTCTCTTACAGTTCTCCTACTTTTCAAGATAAATTTCTTTAAGATCACGAGGTAAATGTGGACGCTGAAAACCTAATAGTTTTCATTGTATAGAACTCATTTACATTATTACTATTTAGACTTTCATTGCTTATGTTGTTTTTGGTAGACAGCCATGGAAAGGAATTGCAATTGCCACAGTCAACTTGACTTAAAGTGAAGAAAAATCTCTGGATGAATACACATTCACCGCCATGGCATTTTTGTGAAGCCACTAATTTTCTCTTAGATCTATACTGACCCTCAGCAAATAGGAAGGAAATATGTACCCGGCAGTGAAACTAAAAAAGGCTTGGCATTGATGATATTACATAAATATTTTGTTATTTTTATTTCAAATGTTGATGCATATCTGGTCTCCACACTGTGAACTAGGTGGCTGCATGTGTTTGTGATGGCTGTTTATGTTTGCTAGGTTAAATGAAAATAAATTGAAAAAAAAAATGATCGAGATAAGAATACCACATTAAAGTAGTTCCATAAACTTATCCTGATCTTGACCATTGTGCAGTTTTTGTTTTTTTCTTTCGCCATGAACATTCCTAATTACATACATTAGTACCATTTTATGCTGTTTTTCTTTTATGTTGTTGCTGTTGTAATATTTTACCCATAACAAAAACTGGTTATTTTGTGTATTGTGAAGAAATTTTTTTTTAAGTTATGGAAAAGTCCAGTATTGTGTTTTATAATAAAAAAAAATTGTCATAACTTCTGTGGCAGCAGGATCTAAATCTCATCTTTTCAAAACTAAGCCACAGGACGAAAGAGGTAGCTCAGATGCTAAAGATGGAACACATTCAAATGCATTTAAATCATGATTTTGTTTTTGCCCTACTGGTTAGATCAGTACATGTATTAGCATAATGTGACTGGGGTCCCAGTATTTCAGCCCTATCTCTGTGTGACAGCATGTAAAACTGTCAAGACTGAGTTTTGGGACCAGCCTAGTAGCTACATATGTGAATTAATCTGCAAACAATGCCACACATCCATCAGTGATGATTTATCCTTTAGCATGGAAATTACTCTTACTCTTACCAGGCTTTATTAATGACTGTGCACGCCAAGTCAAAGTGGAGTAGGCTAGACAGTGCAACTGTTAAACCTACTGCTTTCGAGGTTTTTGATTCATTGTGAAACCTGTGGCAAGCAAAAGTAATCAAACGATACATGTATATGTTTTTTTGGAAAAAGGGCTTGCCAGCATGTCACTGTCAGTATTTAGAAAAGAGAGGGATACATTTTTAGCAGTTAGTATTTCTAACAGATCAGATGTGTCAGATGCATACCAGGATTCAAAATTAAAGTATTTGATTTCAACTCATAATTACTTTTAATGGCTGTTGACCAAAGAAAACATTGGCAATGCAGGTATTAAGACTCCTTTTTCTATTTTTCAATCTATTCTGGAACTAACAGTAGCCAGGCATTTAGTCCTCTGCTTCCAAGGACTGGTCAAGAGCTTTCCCTGTTAAAAAATTGCACTCTGCATTTGTGGTAGGGGTGAATGTTATAATGTATATTATTTATTGTTTTAATGGGCTTAACTTTAAGTTACAAGTTTGCAAAATTCGATACTAATCTTTATCCTCCAATGATTGAATCCTCTTTGATTACTTTAAATAACCTTCCAGGTTGAGATTTTTAGTTTTTGTAAAATGAACTGTTGCTTTGTTTAGATCATAGATGAAAAAAAAACAACTGGCTTAGGTGGTAGAGGTCTGGTCTTCTATTCCACTTGTGTCTAAGTTGCACGTTAAGAAACCAGCCAACAAATCAACGTTGGCGTTCCATCTCTGATATTGCTTTCTACATGACAGGATAAGGCGCTCAGTCATAGTCATCGTAGGGAAGATAAAGCTTAATTTGGTGATGAAATTCTTTTGAGAACAAATCTATGCAAGGTTTGGTTTTTATACTGGTGTTATTGATTGCCTTTGATTCTATTATACTTAATACTATTATGCTGTGATTGTGTATTGTGCGATTTGAAAAAAAAAATCTTTTGTCTTCTCTTGAGTCCTTTAGTATTTTTTTTCCAAATAAAATGAACTAACTGCTCACAAAATTTGTTGGGGAAAAGTTCATATGTGTGGTCTGTGGTATCTGCAGCTGTACCTTTTGGGTCTTATTCTATGCAAATTTTAAAGATTTGGCAAACTATATTATTTTTAGTAAATAGGCCTGAAAACAAAACAGGAAATTACAGATCTAGATGAAGATCTTAACTCTAAATTATCTTTAATCATCAATAATAAAAAAAAAGACGGTTAAAAGGCTCAACATTATCTTAACGTGGAAACACAGTGAATGTCGCACCATCTCGCCCAAGCTTCCCTTTTTTGCAGGGAGAATTTATTTCATATGAAAAGTGTTACAGTAAACAGAGTAGAAGCCTACAAAAAGGCCGCCTCTTTTGTCACCTCTCCTCATGGTGCTAGATCTAAGCGCTGCGCTTAGATCTGGCGTCAACAGGTGCGTGGTCGCGCGAAAGTTGACCGGAAATGAAGTAGGCCAGTATTTTGAGCTGGACATTTCATAAAAAATGTTTTTATTCGATTCAGACACCCACACATTGAAGAATGCGTGCGATTTCCACCCCCGCACACTTTCACCCTTCCATGCCGTATCTGTGTTGTGTTTGAAGTCAATACACTTTGGATTGTGGTGCCACATATTTTATTATAATTATTATTACAAACAAATCTAAAGCATTTTAAATCTCAAGATGGACACAGACCAAACAACAAAGCTTATAGTTGCTGTAAAAAAGACCATTTCTATATGACAAAACGGACCCTGGGTACAGCAACAGAAACCTGCTCAATGCAGAATGGAAAAAATTGCAGAAGAAATCGGCTCTTCATTTACATCCATCTCCTATAAGTATAACTGAAACATTGCTTCTACTTTTTTCTAGGCAATAACAACACACACTGGGAATTTTTCTCGTCACGTGATTTTGTCGCTCTGACGTTTGGAGGGAAGGTGCGACCATCACTCTGTTTCTACCAGCTTGCCCTTTTTTCCGCGCAGTTTTATATCGCCGATTTGTAGGGAAGGTGCGACCTCCACTGTGTTTCCACCCTTAAAAGCAGAAAAAAGATTTCTTACTCCAATATATAATTCTATATGTATTGAAATTGGGAAAGTATTTAATTCAAATAAGTTATTATGATTTTAGCTTTAAGATGTTGAAATTCCTCAGAGCAAACTGGTCTAGATTTTGAGTTTTAAATCGACGAATTTCAAAGCAACAAAAGTTTTGGTGTACTTTGTAACTTTGAAAAAAATTCAGCTTCCTGATATTGGATAAAGTGAAGCACTCTCCTGATGTAACAATTCCTCGACCTCTTGGAATGACAAACAAATGAACTTACAATTCATTTTACCTTTTCTCAAAATTCTTTAAAAAATCAACAACAAAACAGTAACAATGATTAAGTATATATATCATTTATTTGATGATTTACTTAATGAAAGACAACATGCAAAACACAAAATGATTCTTCCGCAACTTTGACTTAAGCAGAATAAAACACAAGTTAACGTAGCACACCTGTCCTCTAGATACATGTAACATCACTCTCAGGACTAGACATTGCACTTTTTATAAGTTTGTATAACCTACAGTCAAATATACATAATACTTAAATAAATAATGAACCAGGCCTTTCGTTGCAGTTACAGAGCTGAAAAGCAACCTTAGTATATTTCAATGTTTCATGCATTACAATTTATGAACCTAAATTGTATTTTGTCCCCTAAAAACTTGCCGCCTTTAAAAAATATTTTATGATTTTCAGAATATAAAAAAAAAATGGTGAAAAAGCTTTCGTTTTCACTTTTGTGTAGAACCATATCCACACAAACAAATACATGTAGCTTGTAACATCAAACACATAATTGGTTTTCACTCCAGGAAAGAAATGTTTGAATATTGTATTACGCTATAAACAATAAATAGAAGCTCATTAAAATACTTTCTTCCTCACATAAAAAGGTGACACTGGTTTAAAAGTATAAGTTATCAGTGAAAGGTATATAAAAAAAAAAAATCAGAAAAGTATGCACACTGCTGCCTAAGGGTAAATCTCCAACAGACATTGATGCCAATAGCAGTCCTTGTTTTTAAAAAAGAAAGATCATAACCATGATGTTATTATTGACAACTCGTACAATTCAAACAAATGCAGTAAAATCCTTAAGATAAAGGTAAATTTTACCAAGAACAACCTGACTTTGATATCTTTTTTTTAATTATTTATTTATTTTTATTTATTTATCTTAACCAACAAGCTTATCCAAAATCAATAAAAAGATGGATCATCACTTCATAGATTATTAGAAACTTCTCAATGTTCATTATTTGAAATATTTCATAAAAATTCGAGGCAATATGATTTTTTCAAAATGTATTTGAGTAAGAAGAGCTTCGTGTTTAACATCCACAAACCGCAATTATTGTTTTGTGTAGTAATAAAGGATGGATGGAATCATTAAGTGAAAACATAATGTACCTCAACCACTACTGGAGGAGAGAAGAAAAGCCAACCAAAAGCCCATTTAAGAAGCATTATGTAACTGAACATTTAAAGCGGGGAAAACAACAAAGACGTGGTTAAGTATGAAAATACTGTGATATTGTTTTTTTTTTAAATTTTTAATCTTGCTTATTTTTTTCTCTTTTTAACTTGATCTTTAAAATCTGAGCTGGGGTTAGCAGTCTTTTCTTTTTTAATATTTCTTTCCATTTCATTAATAATGTTTATCTTTATCATTTGAATATTTTTTTCATTAAAACACATATCACTCAAATTATAATATTACACACACACAAATAAACTTTTTTGATTATCTACAAAATAAATGATATGGAGGTAGGAAAGAAAAAAACTCATGGTAAACGCATAATTCAGCTCATCTCTCTTGAATCTGCATGTCTCTACATTAATAATATACAGACCAATCTTTTCATTCACTCACAAAAAAATCCATTACATAGAGCCAATTTAAAGATTTTTTTCGCTCATTAAGTAAGCAATATTTATGGCGGTAGTAAACTTATCCACCAATAATGAATCTAATTGAAAAGAGATCAATCACTGTGAACAATAAAACGTTTCAACCATGTTCTTTCCCCTTTCTATATTATATATGTAGAAAGAAAAAAAAAATGAAGTTATTTAGGCAATGATTGACACAGAAACAAAAATACTGATTGTCATAGAGAGATTTGACCTAAATCCTTTTTTTTTTTCTCCCTTTCATAAAACTTCAAATACAAAAAAAACGTCATATCACAAATACAAATCATCACATAGCTAGCAGCAGGATGGCATAACTTACAGATCTGCCATTTTGATGTTTAGCATTCAGTATCAATAATGTCTTTATTAGATCATAAGAAAGTTCAAACTAAAATGTGTCCAGTTTTTGTTAACTAGGTACAGAATTTTTTTTATAGTAAATTTGAACTACTCACACAGGAATTAACCATTTCTTATTTTAACATTATCAAAGTTTCTAAAAATAAGATATGGCATTCTGCTAGCTTAGATACTGTCTAGCATTGACAGAAAAAAAAACTTACAATGTCAAGATCTTGATCTCAGTCAATCAAACATTTGGTGAATGTCACGAGTTAAATGTACAGGTAAGAAAGCCAAATTAAGAGCCATAATTGTTTCATGGAATCTGGCATACAAGCTTAAAGCAATACGAAGTGTTTAAACTCAAAAACTCAACAAGAAAGCTCAGTAACAAAACAAGGATGCCGACAAGGGCTCAGGTATAACTAGAAAGGTTTGAAATCATATAAATAACCATGCAAAACAACGATAAAGAAAAATTGAGATGATATGGACAGCACATCAAATATAATTTAACATGAGGGGAGGGGGGATTGTAATTGGCTGTCTCAACTCTTTCTCTCTCTCTCTCTCTCTCTCTCTGTCTCTACCAGTAATGTGGTACATTTAATAGTTACATAATTATAATACACTGTGTGAAATATGCTCAGCAGTAAAGCATAACTCATATATTTCTTATCTCTCCTGATTGCTTCAGGCTTTTTCAAACATGTTCCTGATTCCTTTCTCTTCGTGAATATGTACAATATTACCCTATAATAAAATATATAGAATTATAAAACAGTGGACAACTGCTTATGTCGATTTTCCCGTAACACGATATTTTTTCCTTAGCCATCCTTTTCATAAATCTTATTACAAATAATAATTTTAAAAAAGGGCTTAGAACTTGATTTTATACTCAAATCAATGTTTCAAATTAAATCCGACGGAGATCAAATTGAACAGTATCCACTGTAACAGTCAAATCCAGCATTGTAGCTACTGAAGCTTATTTTGTTCATTGCACGTAAACCTGCATCTGCATGGCCGACTGTAACAAGACCTTGATGGCTGGCATGAAGGTGGAGATCTCCGAGAAGTTGCCGTGGGAGACCATCCCCGTGTAGACGTTGAGTCCTGAGCCGTAGTCGTACTGCTGGATGGACTGCACAATCTGGTGGAGGCCGAGCAGGACCGTCTGGGATAGCTGGGGAGAAATCACAATAGTTTGGTTATCCACCACAAGCAAAGCAACCATGTCCCTCCGTTGTCAGACAGACAAAACTCTCTTTTCAAGTATTAGAATTTACAAACAACCATTTAAGCAGATTATATGCTACTATTGGATCATGATATGTGCACTATATGTGAGATCATCTTAACTTCTCAAGTACTACAAAATACTGGCAAAATCAAATCTCATTTGCACGGAGAAATGGCTAATTATTCGAAATAAAAATATAAAAATAAAGATTGACTGTATGGCAAGCTTAAAACTTTAGTATTTCATTACAATCAATAGACATTGAATCCCCCACTTATGAAAAAAAAAAAGGAAAAGAAAAGAAAAGAGAAAATTATGGAAGCTCATTTTTTCCTTTCTGCAGGAACTTATTTTTCATTATAATTGATATCTTCAAGGTCTTATAAATTACATGAAAGAAAAGAAAAAAAAAAACTTACCGAAACCCCTCTCAATTTGTCGTATAAGATCTCAAGTTTTCTTGCTACATCTTCAAGCTTCCTCTTCATTTGCTGAAAAAAAAAAAGAAGAAAATGATGCACAAATTTTAGAGAGAAGCATTGCTCTCGGTCTTCACTATTCAATTAGACTAAAGTTTAATGCATTTTTCCCCCCAACACCTACATAAGCCTAAATTGCTTTTCATGATGAAAAAAAAATATATTTCAACATCAATAAATCTCATTTCATACTCTTAACATACACAAACTTTTACATTGGATTAATCAAATTATTAAAAACCCACTCTGATTAAGACCCTGTTACCTCTGTGATCCACACAATTTGCTATCTTTATTTTACATCTTGGCACTAAATCAGCTTAAGAGCCTGTTTTGAGAGTGCAAAATGTACATTTTTTTTTACCATCTACAAATTTCTTGTCGTGGCTTATTCAGCAAAGTGACTGTGTCTATCATTAGATTCAGGAGTTGTCAACACACTTTTATGGGGAAGAACAGCCATACATACAGTAATGCTCCATCTTTGCATTAATACTTTGTGTAGCAACCTCACAATGCAAATCTACTTGCCATCTCAACATGCTTAAAGAATACTTTATTACATGTAATAAGATTTGATAGAAAAACTTTACTGGAAATACTAAGCTTTGCAATGGTGCATTTTTCATCCATGCCGTTCAGATTTTATGCCGATTTAGAGATCAGTTAACTTTATAATAAACTTTATTTATTATGAATACTATGATGTGATTTAAGTAGGTCTCGCTTGAGCCATCATGACGACTTCTAGTTTTTGCCGTTTCCAGGAAAGACATGACTGACGGATGAGTTCACTCACCGCGTTGGGGGCAACCTGTGCACAGCTCTTGACGAGCTTGTCGAAGATGTCCTGCAGGACCTGGTGCTCTGAGGGGATCGGCCCTTTCTCCACCGGCTTGGGGGGCTCCGGGGCAGGCGTCTGGAAAGAGACACATTTGTTCCAACGTTAAAACAGTGTCATTACAACAATAATAATATACTAATATACAGTAGAATCTGCTTACAATAAACATCTTGGTGGCAAAGACAGTGAAAAGGTTTATCATAATTATTCCAAGCTCATATGCAAAAGTGATTATGAAGTAAAAGAAGAAGAAGGAATTCATGTCTTGCGAAGATGTCCATAGGTTAACAGGATTTAGCTTGTGCGGATTCTGCTGTATGCAGGAGAGATATTGTCCTGATGATATATATATATATTTATGAAGTTTAATATAATTAGAAGTCTTTTAAATAATCCACACATGTGGATAGACCAGGCATGCATTACATTGAATTTTCACATTGGGGGCAGTACTTACATTTCTAAGTACTCAGATCTTTCTACAAGCCATATAGTATCATCATGCAACTTGTTTAGAAAAAAGTCTGATTCCATACAATTCTATTTTTAACATTTATTGCCCATTTCCGCAATGAGATATTCTTTCTTGTCAATACGAAATTAGAAAGCTCTTTCTTTTGATATGGTACTTCACTAAAAAAAGTTGTTGAAGAAAGTGCATCAATATTTCCAAGTTAGTTAATATATAATCACATGTTCACAGTTTAGAAAATTTAACAATCTTCAAAACCAACTCTTGTGTTAAGAGACACTACATGGGGGTAAGGCTCACAGTGAACAAATAGGGCTTAATGGTTTGTGGGTTAAGTGAGGAGTGTAAATCTACCTTCCTTTCAAAGGACACCCTACAACAATGAAAAACAAAACAAACAATAGCTAGCTGCAATTGATTTTAACAGGAATGTAAATTTAGATTTTGAAAGTCACAACTAGAGTGCATTTTAAAGTTATAAGTTAAATGTGTGCCAATACCTTCTAAAATTAACGAGTAAATACTTATTGTAAACAAGGAATATCTTTTTAAAATTAATGTAAAAATATGCAATAATTTGAGAGACAAAGCAAGAGAAAGAAATGCAGATCTGGGAAAAAAATAGCTTTTGTAATTAGAGTATACACAGGATTGATTTGTCAACTTTGCTGACTTTTTGACTTTTCACAAATTTACTGCAAAAAAAGAAAAAAAAAGCTAGTTAAATCAGATAACAGTAGGTTTGGGTGACTAGAGCCTTTTTTTTTCAATGGTAGTGTGAACGGCAATATGTTATAACAACAATGAATCACAAAAAATAACATTCAATATGAGGGGGGAGGGTATTACATATATATAGCTACAAGAACAAGGTTCATGCTGTAGTCACAGAAATCATAACGCTCAGAATATTACCCTAAAAGCTTACAAGAAATGTAGAGACCAATCTTATCAATACTTTACTTCATATTTTGGCACTTTAATTTTTCCAATTTTATGTTTATGATTATAACAGGGCGATCTAACTTTGGGTGCAAAATTAAGTTTCAAAATACAGAGGTTCTTTTTTGACTTTTCACAAATTTACTGCAAAATGCTAGTTAAATCAGATAACAGTAGGTTTGGGTAACTAGAGCCTTATTTTTTTCAATGGTAGTGTGAACGGCAATATGTTATAACAACAATGAATCACAAAAAATAACATTCAATATGAAGGGGGAGGGTATTATATATATATAGCTACAAGAACAAGGTTCATGCTGTAGTCACATAAATCATAACGCTCAGAATATTACCCTAAAAACTTACAAGAAATGTAGAGACCAATCTTATCAATACTTTACTTCATATTTTGGCACTCTAATTTTTCCAATTTTATGTTTATGATTATAACAAGGCGATCTAACGTTGGGTGCAAAATTAACTTTCAAAATACAGAGGTTCTTTTTTTCACTTTACAAAATCAATATAAATATTAAAAGTTGTATTATGAAAAGTCTTCTGCAGCAGGGGGGGGGCACGACCAAAACCTATGTGATATCAAGTAAGAATGTGCAAGTGTTAAGTAATATAAAAAAAAACAGATTCCCACAATAACAATTGAATACAAAAGTACATTAAAAAAAAAAGTTGTGTGTTTTAGTGACAAATAAGGAAAGCTATCTTAGGAGGCAGTTTTTGGAAATTTTTCCATCAAAAACCTAGACTTTTCTCCTTCCAATAGATCTGATCTATTAAAAATTCAAAACTACATGTATTTGAAAGTATAAAAACAATCATACTACTTTCGAAATCTAAGTGTTGATTACTTGCAAACTTGTTTGAAATTAAAGAGAAAAAGAAGTTCAATCAATGCAAATAATTTATACCACCGGAAACCATTAAAACTATATAGGTGTATTGCTCAAGCCTTAAAAAGAATGTTAAAGGTTTAAAATGGTGGCTAACCAGCCATTGCAAGATAGACTTGGAAAGGACATATGATTAAAATATTGTATATCATAAGAGCATGTACAGTTCTTATTGTCAATGCCTGCGCAACGTGGATAAACCTAATCCAAAGTTAAAACAAACAGAATATTGCTCCAGAAATGACAACTAAATGCAAATGGGGAAAAGATGCAAAGACTGCAGTTAATGGAAACAGATTGAAATGTAGAATGAAAAAGGCTACACTGGAGGGGAGTGTGGAAGATATAAAACAAAAATGTGAAGAGGATAGAATGGTCCATGCTCAGAACTTTCCTGAGACCAAGGGGACATCTTTGTTCAAATATAAATACAAAGCAGCTTTTCAATACATTTTATAAAGGCAGCAATATCCGTAAATATTTGAAGGAGATAAAAATTCAACAACAAATGGAAAAAAAAAAATGGAAAAAAAGGAAGCCAATCTGGAGATTACATTAACTGAACGAAACTATTCGTGGAATGCAATGTAAGTAAAACTCTCATGTACATGCACGATGCACTCGGTTCATAACACTACAGCACTCTTTGCTTTCCTCTTTTTTGTCTACAATAGCAGATCCTCACTTTCCAGCTAATGTCAAGTGGGCAAAGCAACAACTGGGAACCTAAAACATGTCACTGATCTTTGAGACAAATTACAAGCACAAATACAAGGAGAGAAGTATAATAATGTGTGGTGGCCTTGGAAAACGAGGCTCGCAGACATGACAGCTCAGTTTAAGATCTTGTTAATTGTGTATAACTCAGCTTAATCTGAATAGTTTTATGTAATGCTTAAAATTTGTCAATTATATTTGGAATTATTTTTTTTTACTTAGCAGAGTCAATACCCACTCCTATTTGTTGCATCTCCACTTTGTTGTACTGCAAGGCTAGAGAGTTATCTCCTATTTGAATCACTCTTAATGAATAATATCTGGGTGGATAGTGAAAGTGTTAAAGCCATATGTCTTAGATTTGTCACGCATTAAAAAAATTATTTTTTCCTGAGCCACCACACACATGTTAGAGTTTGCCACCACCTAGGACAAAAAAAACGACAGCTAAAGTCTCGACAATACATCACCTGAGGTGCAATTGGGCCCTTAGATGGAGGGGCCTGTGTGTTCTGGTTGTTGAAGCCTCCAAATGTCGGAGGTGATTGGAAGGGCTGTGGGAATGGGTTGCGCATTTAGGAACAAAGGCGTACTAACCATGGACTGAGTCAGTGCGTGAGCTTTATGTTGTCTCCATTAGATTTTAGCAATAATGCAAGAGTGAAAACTTCCCTTGGTTGATCAAATTTTAAAGAATAAATTATGTCACACCTGGGGTTTAAATGAGACATTTCTTATGCAAAGTTCAAAGACAAATTATATAGGCTGCCTGTATAAGCATGAAAGAATAGTACCTACAATTCTCATCATATTAACATGGGCCTACATATTATATTCCATACAATTTTGGCAAATTCAACGAGAGACAAAAGGATTCTTGATGAGCTTGTGGAAAGTTTAATTAAATATTTAGGTGATGAAAGTTTTAATGCAATAGAATCCAATAACATGGTTACGTACTAGATGTAATATGTGTTAGGAATGAATCATGCTTTTAGTGTATTTGATGAACAGATAGAATTTTTTTTTCAAGCAATATAATTTATTTTCATACACGAAAATGTGAAAAGACAATGTGATGAGTTACAAACTTTACAGATAATTAGCTGATGCATAAACAAAAGGTTTTGAATTTGCTACGAATAATATTTGAAAGATGTGTACATTTATTTTGAAGAAGAGCTCCCAAAAAATTGAAACAAACCCTAAACTTTTATTTCCCAATATAATATCTGTAATTTCAGTTGCCTCTAACAAAATAAAAATAAACTTTGAGAAAAAAAAGCTGGACCACGACATGTTACGCCATTTACATTTCCTTCACTGGGAGCAACAGTGAGGGATAAAATATGGCCAAGGAATCAGGAGCAAAATATTCATCAAAAGTTTTGGCAATGAAAGTGCTATAAGAAAGTCAGTACATCATTTTTAATTCATCCCTCCAACTGCAGTAAAAATGAGAAGAAAAGGGTATCCCTCAATTTTTGTCTCTTGGAATGGTTAAATTTAAAAAAAAAAAAGAAAAGAAAAACCTAGGAGATTTTCACATCCCACGATAAAAGGCCTCTTTCTTGTGTTGGGTGTTTTCAAAAAATTCGAAGAAGACCAGACTTTCATTTTTATCATATCAAAACAGGAGGCATGCAGCCTGTCTATGGCGCAATGGGAAAAGATTAAAAGGGACCTTAATCAATTTCTAACAAATCCTGACCCCAGTTTAAAACGGCCTATCTCATGTATGAAATTCTACAAATCTTTTGTGTTTTACATTAGATTTTTAAGCCATTTTAAACTGATGTGACGAAACTGCCCACATTGATTTATCTGTTCCAACACATCGTTGCAAGAGAGTCATTTTGTTCTAGCTCCTTATTTCTATTGGAGATAGAACAAAACCCAGTAAGTTCTGCCCGACGACATGTATGTACGACTTTCAAAAACTGGTCCTGGTGCTCCATGGGGGTACATGGTAAATTATCTATTCTGACATATCATTGTTAGAGAACTCCTTTGCTTTATCTCCATCATATTTTCATTGGAGATAGAACCCAGCAAGTTCTGCGCTAACAACATTTATGCATTGTATACTTACAGGAGCCGGGGCCTGATGCTCCATGGGGTTGTACAGTCCCTGGTAGGCAGGGGCGCCGGGGGGTCCTCGATCAGCGTTACCCACAGGCTGCGGCGTGAACATGTTGGCAGGGGTTGTGTTTGTGTACTGGAGGGAGTGGGAAATAAAAGGCGAGATGATAACACGAATAAATAAAACACAAATTTTGCAAGGACATTTATTATAATCGTTATCTTAATTACTTGTACATGAAATGAAAATGGTAGAAAGAAATTAACAGGAATAAAAAAAAAATTGCAAGGAAATTCATTATGTTATACTTTGTAATCATAATTATTTGTTCATGACATAAAGAGGCAGGTAGAAGTTTTTAAAAGATGCTATTTCAATTCCAAATTTCACTGAAAACTTATGTGTGATCAATTTGTTGGTGTGAAGCATTTAACAATAAAGAGGCCAAATTTCCAGGGAAGTAAAAACAAGTTATGAACAATTAAAGAAAAAAGACAATAACGGTATTTGACAGATTTAGGGATAAAAGTAAACACCCAAATTGCTTTCAAGTTAAATGTATGACCTCAAAATCACATTATAGATAAAGAAGGCAAATAAAACTGCAATTCACACCCACAAAATACAAATCCTGCTGTGGAAAACTTTGTGCCTTAGCCACTGTCTGGGGCAGAGCGCTGAAGTAATAAAATGTATTACTAGCAACTACTCACATTGTAGGCAGGCTTTGGCTTTTCCTGAACGATGGGCGGATCGTTCCAGGCCGTCTCTGCAGGCTTGTCCTGATAGGATAACATCTGGGGTGGCTGAGGCGTCGGCGCTACGGGAGCAGGCGTCGACGCAACGCTCATGGGGTTGAACATGTTGGGCTGGGGGTTCGAAGCTGGAGCTGACGCTGGCTTGGTAGTTGTTAGGACTGGACATAGAGAATGTTGACAAAAAAGTGAGTAATAAACACATTTAAATGTATTTAAAAAAGAGAGAGTAAAAAGCTCCACAAAAACCAAAATAATAAAGGAACAATATCGGAATTACACCACTCCCAGGGAAAGTGGAATATGGCAAACATTGCTTAACTAAATGCCTCAGGTTTGCTTTTGCGTAGATGGGTCTGTTTTTCCCTGGAACCTGTTTTATAAAGTTTTGTTAGTCCATAAAAAAGAGGACACATAATTGTCTTTTTCATGCAAAAGTTACTAATTTTATCAATGTAACAGGAACATCAACTGTTAGAGAAAATATGAAAACCGTCCAACCGAAGGATGTAAAAAGCCTGAAAAAATGCCATTTTCTATGGAAAATCAGTCAAGCCTGCATCATTAAAAAAACAAAACAAAAATGGTACTTTCAATTATGTTTAGCTGCCAATTCAGATAACTATAAAACAATGAAGAAGTCTCTTTCATTAAGGTAACTTTAAAGGTGAATAAAAACTGCTGAAAAACATCGACTTTTTAACATTATTTGACAAAGGATCTAAAACACTCCTGCTTGACCACTAGAGGGGTGTTCCAAAATCTCAGAATAAGCAGATTGCTTAGAAACGACGAGATTGTTTGTCAGCTTATCATCCAATGTTAGCATTATGGGCCCCGAGACAAACATCTGACAATTTTACATACTTTCACACAGAGACAGTGCAGGGATGTCATTACTCCTGTCTCAGCTGATCCCATTATACTGATACCGATCTAAAAATAAGGGTTAAAATGGGACAAATACATTTTTATCAATCCTGGCTTTCAAACGAGGGACCTTCTGATCAGGAGACCAACACTGTGCCACTTGCGCCAGTTTAAAAAAAAAGAAAAGAAAAAAATTCTATTGTCTACTTATGGTAGATATGTTCTTGGTAAAGACAAGAAGATCTACCTGTAGATGCCAGGCTGAGGGTAGGGCTGAGGTTGACTGTAGCTTGGCTGCGAGTAGCCCTGGGATGGGTAACCAGAGTTGTCGTACGTGGGGATAGATGGAGCTTGTGGGTACGAAGGGTATTTGTTGCTCACACCTGTTTTACAATTAAAAAAAGATGTAACTTTTTAGCAAATATGCAAAAAGCCAAAATACAGGGATGCCAACTGTATCATTATTTTTATATGGAACCCCATTCCGTAAAGCAGCATAGCATCAGTCACAAACTATTATCTGATCTGCCAACTTTTTTTTTTATAAACTCTTAAAAATTATAGAAAATTGGCATTACTGAAAATAAGGCGTGCTAGAAGTATGTAGACAAAAACTAGGAACATTAGGATGCACCTGCATAAGGTAAAGAAAGAGGAATGTTTCTTCTAGTGAAGATGTATTTCTTGTGATGGCAATAGTAATGGGCTTTCATTTAAAATGTTTAAAAAATAAAATTTCAATATATAGCTGCCAATTATTTCCATCTGTATTATTCCAGGGGTATAACTACGACAAAACTAAATTATGAAGAAAACAATACTTTCATCTCTAACCTACATTGTATTTTTTTCAATGCATCATAAGGTTTCTGTAAGCCCTGAGTTTTTAAATAATCAATATGGATCATATTTGAGGAATACATACCAGTTCAAAGGATTTTGATTGAAATTTTAACACTAGGCCTCATTATTAACCAAGCTTAAACTGATCAAATACGTTCAGTACACTCACTAGGACTGTAGTAGTTTGCGGCAGAGGTGGGCGTCGTCTGGAAGTTGCCTCCCCCTGAAACATTCTGGTATCCGCCTGGAGCGGCAGTCTTTGCCGTTGCAGAGCTTCTCATGCCTGGCCGACTCGAGAGTGCCGAGGGTTGCTGCTGCTGCTGCTGCTGCGGCTGACGGACGCCTTCTGGTAAAACATTCACCACGCCGAACGGAGGGGCCACTCCTCTGGCCGACGCTGGGTCAATGGCGCGGCGAAGGCGATCTTGCAACAATGCAAGGTTGTGCTGGTTAGAACAAAAAAATATTGGGTTACTATCAAAAGAGATAAAATTTTTATTTTTATTTTAAAATTTATATTCAATGATGACACTTAAGGACACACTCAAACCATCTATGATGGTAGACGAAAGCCGACTTGTAATCATGCCAGGTTGTGCTGAAAAACAAGTTGTTTTATTTTGTTTGTTTTTTTTTCAAGAAAAAATATTTTTTCTTTTTTCTTTAGATTGTTAATGATAATTGATAATAATACAAAGGAGACATAATGAGACCATCTATAGTATTATGTTGGACTTGATAAAAGCGGTCATGAAATAACATCACATTGTGCCTGAAAAGAAGTTTTTTGTTTAATTGCTTTTTTTAAATCTCAAGATAAATGGTGATCTAAATACATTGATATGCCAATATTAAAATGGTACAACTCTGCTACATTGTGCCATCCGGCCAGAAATCCTAGTGCTAATTATCAAGAAAGTAGCAATGATTTGAAAAAACCTTTGCAACTCACATCTGAAGAATTATTGAGGTATGTGAGGGCTGTGGACAGACTTCCCTGGGCAGCGAGAAGTCCGGCGTACTGACTGAGCTTATCTGCCAGGGCACCTCCAGACACTGCTGGGGCAGTTCCCCTCGAAACTTCCACTGCCTTCCTCAGGACCATCACTTTCTCTACGAGGTCCTGTGTAGCGATAAAGTGTATAGTTAATGAAATATGAACCTAAATTTACTTTTATTTTTTCTGTTTAATTCAAACAAAATATATGTGAACAAATAACTAAATTAACTTTTAGAGCTTCAAAACAGATGTGTGAAAAAGTAGGAAAAGGGCAGAAAATCAGGAACAGTGTTAGTTGGTTCTTTAACTTCAGTTTGTACTACTTTATAAGGTAGGAAAAACAACTTTTTTTTTCTTAATATCTCAGAAACCTATCTTAAAACAAAAACTTCTGATAGTAAATGGCGTGTTGGTTTTACCTGCAGGGCCAATGGTTGTGTGGTGTCCTCAGTGTTTTTGACCCAGTTCTCCACAAGTTTCTCAACATTTCCAGAGCAAACGTAGCAAAGACTGGCGTTTAATGACAGTGCACCATCTCGCTCAGTTTCTAGCCTTGTGGCCAATGTATCTGAAAAAAAAGAAAGGCAGAAAGTTTCAGATGAAAACCTAGTTTCAAAAAAGTATTCATACAGAAAAATATGATAACAGCACCTTGCTTTTCAGGCTTTCCAAATATTTTTCTATTAAACTTAAAACAAAATTTTCAGTTAGATATGCATGTTAAAAACGATTAGTTTTCTATGTTAAGAGAGCTCCATCTTAAAACCTAAAAGCAACTTAGGTGAGTGTGTGTGTGTGTGTGTATGTGTGTGGGTGAACAAGCCCAAAAGCTTGGTAGCACTGTAATAGAACATCATCTTACGACGCCCTGCTCTGGCAACCACACTTACTCCCTACTACTGTACTAGTCAGAGTTAGTATAATATGACTAAATTTATCCCAATCGCCTCACTCTGGGGTCCGGTCGCAATATAGACTTTGTTAAGACCCATGAAAATTTTAAGTCTACGAGACAAGTTGTTCGTTAATCAATACTCTGTGGGCTATATTGTGGACCGGCCCCAAGACTAATGTCTAACAACTTTACATTCTACTACACAGAGACGGTGCCATGATACCGTGATTCCTGTCTTAACTGGTCCCATCATGCTGAAATGTACCTAACCAATAGGGGAAAAAAATTGGAAAATTAATTTTGAACAGTCCACCCACCACATAGAGCGCTGAACTCCTCAGGCAGAGCGTAGGTGAGCACCACGGCCAGAGCTTCCTTCCAGTTGTCCAAGTCACAGTTCTCCACAATGTGAGCCCAGTCATGCGTGACCACAGAGGAGATCAGCTGAAAGTCATTAACAGTTAACCTTTATATTTCACATCATAAAATCACAAAAGAGAGTTGAATCAACTCCGTGAAACTCAACCAATAGTATGCACAAACTAAATGTAAATCATCCCTTGGAAGGGCGGCAAAGAAGGAAATTTGTGTTCATTGATTTTCAAACTTATTTTGCTTGTAAGACTTTTTGTTTTATTTCTCCCCTTGCACACAAGCTTGAAACAAAAAAACCCAAACATTCCATGCTTTTCCCCTGTGGTTACACTGATATTTATACAGGATAGGCATCAGCCATGAGCCCCAGATTTTGAATGCAAAGGAGCATACTACACCGTAAGAATGATTACAAAAATTAATATGACTGCATTAAAAGTTTTTTTTTTTTTTTTCAAAAAATAGTCCTGTTATCAACCTTAATTTTTACCAACCTCATTTTACTAATATTCCTACCCCAACTGCAATATAATCTTTCTAAATCATTTCTATACTGATAAATACGTTTTGGTTCCTTTGCCAACAATGAGCAAGAAAAATTGTCTGGATAATAACTGAAGTCGCTTATCATTTACTAAGTATTTAACAGAAGTATAATAAATATGCTACAACATAGAGGGTTGTTTTCAAAATCACAAAAATAAAGACATTAAACTGCAATGTAGATTCTACTAAAGAGAACTAATATCATTATCAAGTGGCCAAGTTTTTGTCACATAATCTCTTCTGATTTTCATTATCAGCATGTCAAGAAATCTTTTCTATCTCTCTTTTTATTTTAAAAGAAATTTCTTGGAAATCAAAGTCTTGCCCTAAATGCTTACCCTTCCGAGAGTGGACTTGTTTTTCTGGAAGTATTTCTTCTGTGTTCTGATGAGCAGCTCTGGTCCTCCGGCTATGGCCAGCAGGATCGCCTCAGCCATTTTGTCCTCGCTCAAACACATCTCCACGGCAGCTTCAAAGTTTCCAGTGAGTAAAGCCTGGGTCATCAGACCATCAGCTGAGGGGACAACAGATCAAAAGATTGGGGTTGAGTTGAGTTGGCAGACTATATTGTGGATAAGACCTAACACAAGATAGTGCGGGGATACCAGGACTCCTGCCTCAGCCATTCACATACTGACATTGGACCAACTAAATTTTGACCAAATGTGAGTTTCCAACGCGGGATCACTTCAATGGGGAAACCCACTCTACAGCTTGCAACACTTTGCCTTCTGATTGGGGCTTTGGTAAAGTAAAAACTGCCATACAAATAAAAAACAAAAACAAAAACAAAACAGAAATTTAAAAAAAAACTGCATTGGTCACTCAATACAGGGAACTGGTTTAGAACAACAACAACACACACAGTAGTAACAAAAATAGAGAAAGACACTGAACAAAAATAGTGCAAGTTTGGCCTGGAATACTTAATAATAATAATAATAATAATAATAATAATAATAATAATAATAATTTGAAATCTTGTTCCAGCAAACTAGCTAAAAACCAAATGAAAGTTTTTGCACATAGTCTACACAAAATAACAGATAGACATCAGATAAGCATACAGACAGGAAACAGCAAATCAAAATATAATTTGTTCTGCAACCAATGAATTTATGTGTGTTCCACCCTCTGAAAAAATATTATTGCAATTTCCATGATATGCGCTGCAGAAATAACATATTTGATCTGATATTGAGATGCGCTACAGATATATAACATGTTCAATCTCACATTGAAAAACATGTGCTATAGAAATAGCATGTTTGATCTGATATTGAGAATGTGCGACAGAAATAATTTGTTTGATCTAATATTGAGACATGTGCGACAGAAATAGCATGTTTGATCTGATATTGAGCTGACAGCTCAAATGTCTGCCAGCTCACCCATCAAATTAATTGAGTTCACTGTTCTTCCAACTTGACGGCTGCAAAAGCTATGGAGAAAACCATGCAGTGCTTTTGGGAAGGATTGCAAGTTCATAGAAACCATAGAATAAGTAATGCTTTCAGTTTCTAACTGTGGTCCACCTTACGATAACATTTTTCTTCTACACAGAGATAAAGTAGCCTTAATGGCAAATATCAATTGAAAAATGTAAGACTCAATCACACATCTTATTAAAACAATTCCTTGGGAATACACATTATTGCAATGAGATGTACTAAACAAAAAACAGGTTTGATCTGATATTGAGTTATGTGGTAACCAAATAACAAGTTTGACTCTTACTGAATTATGTGCTACAGAAATAACAGGTTTGATCAGATATTGAGACATGTGCTACATAAATTACATGATTGATCTGATATTGAGATGTGCTTCAGGTATAGCATATATATGATCTCATATTGAGACATGTGCCATATAATAACATGATCGATCTTATTTTGAGATATGCTACATAAATAATGTGTTTGATTTAATATTGAGACATGTTCTAATTGCACTGATATTGAGACATGTTCTAAACAAATAGCAGTATTGCCCTGATATTGAGACACATGCTATAGAAATAATTTGTTTGATTTGATATTGAGCTGACATCTCAAATGTCTGCCAGCTCACCCATCAAATTAATTGAGTTCACTGTTCTTCCAACTTGACGGCTGCAAAAGCTATAGAGAAAACCGTGCAGTGCTTTTGGGAAGGATTGCAGGTTCATAGTAACCATAAAATAAGTAATGCTTTCAGTTTCTAACTGTGGTCCACCTTATAACAACATTTTTCTTCTACACAGAGATGAAAGTTTAGCCTAATTGTCAAATATCAATTGACAAGTCTAGACTCAACCACCCATCTCATTAAAATCATTCCTTAGGAATACACATTAATCCAATGATATATACTAAACAAAATACAGGTTTGATCTAATATTGAGATAAGTACTAAACAAATAGTAGGTTTGATCTGATATCAAGACATGTGCTGCACAAATAACATCTTTGCACTGATATTCATGTGCAACAGAATTAACACATTTGCTCTGATATTGACACATTATGGACAACAGAAAAAACAAAATTGATCTAATATACTCGTAGAAACATAACCTGCAGATATAGCGTGTTTGATCTGATATTGAGCTGACATCTCAAATGTCTGCCAGCTCACCCATCAAATTAATTGAGTTCACTGTTCTTCCAACTTGACGGCTGCAAAAGCTATAGAGAAAAACCAAGCAGTGCTTTTGGGAAGGATCGCAGGTTCATAGTAACCATAAAATAAGTAATATTTTCAGTTTCTAACTGTGGTCCAACTTATAATAACATTTTTTTTCTACACAGAGATGAAAGTTTAGCCTTTAAATTTTTTAATTATTAATTGACAAGTCTAGTCTCATATCACCCATCTCATGAAAATAATTCCTTAGGAATACACATTACATCCAATGATATGTACTAAACAAAATAAAGGTTTTATATGATATTGACTTGAGTTATGTGCTAACCAAATTACAAGTTTGACTTTTATTGAGTTATGTGCTACAGAAAAGAGTTGAGTTGAGTTAAATTGATTTAATGTCCAACATCAGCACTATATAGACCATATTGTGGACGGGCCCCAAGACTGACATCTGACAATTTTATGTGCTGCCACACATGAGACAGGGCGGGGATACCGTGACTCCTGTCTCAGCCGGTCACATTATACTGACACCGACCCAAACAGTAGAGAGCGCAATCTGGGGTTCGAACCTGGATACAGAAATAGCGTGTTTGATCTGATATTGAGCTGACAGCTCAAATGTCTGCCAGCTCACCCATCAAATTAATTGAGTTCACTGTTCTTCCAACTTGACGGCTGCAAAAGCTATGGAGAAAACCGTGCAGTGCTTTTGGGAAGGATTGCAGGTTCATATAGTAACTATAGAATAAGTAATGCTTTCTAACTGTGGTCCACTTTAAAATAACATTTTTCTTCTACACAGGGATGAAAGTGATCACATTTTTTTCCCCACTTAACTTTGCTAAAAGTGAGAATGCGAGCGTCATAGTGGGGGGATTTCTAGAGGTTTTCAGGGTGTAGGCTCCCATTGGGGGAAAAATTAGGCTTCAAATTTGGTCTTCTGGGGCTTATCTTACTTTGGTGTGCATAGACTCTAAATTCAAGAGGTTGAATGACGTTAGAATATTTGCATGCTGCTCCTCAATTCCTCTCTGGTTTTTTTGACAAATTCTCGGCTATAACTCCAGGAAAAAAAACAACAGTAAGCCCCTGCCTCCACGTTCCTTATCATTATCTTTTAGACCTATATAGCCTTATTGGCAAATATCAATTGACAAGTTTAGACAGTCATACATCTTATTAATAAATTTTGTTAAGAATACATATTATTCCAACTACATGTGCTAAACAAATACTTGAAATAGCAGGTTTGATCTGATATTGAGACATGTTCTAAACAAATAGCAGGATTGCTCTGATATTGAGACATGTGCTACAGAAATAGCATGTTTGATCTGATATTGATACATGTGCGACAGAAATAGCATGTTTGATCTGATATTGATACATGTGCTATAGAAACAGCATGTTTGATCTGATATTGAGCTGACAGCTCAAATGTCTGCCAGCTCACCCATCAAATTAATTGAGTTCACTGTTCTTCCAACTTAACGGCTGCAAAAGCTATGGAGAAAACCATGCAGTGCTTTTGGGAAGGATCACAGGTTCATGGTTACCATAGAATAAGTAATGCTTCCTAACTGTGGTCCATCTTAAGATAACTTTTCCTCGTAAGTCCAGTCTAAAGTCATTCTCATACTTTGTTTTTATTTCAACCTCATCTTTCTTGCACTGTATTGTATAGACATATACTCCCCTCTCTGCATCAACCCTGGAAAATATTTGACTTAACGAATTACTCCACGTCCATACCTTTTTTTCTTCTTCGTAATATTGCAGGTGAAGTGAGTTCACACTTTCACACTTACAAACCATACATATTTCTGTCCCACCCACAAACAGGGTTTGCACAAAATCTACCCCCATTCAAGGGGGGCGCGGTGGTCCAGGGGTAGAACATCGGCTTCCGACGCAAAAGGTCCCGAGTTCGAATCCTGGCTGTTGCGTTCCCTACTGGTTGGGTCGGTGTCAGTATAATGTGACCGGCTGAGACAGGAGTCATGGTATCCCCGCCCTGTCTTGAGTGTGGCAGCACATAAAACTGTCAGACGTCTGTCTTGGGGCCCGTCCACAATATAGCCTATGTAGTGCTGCTGTTGGACGTTAAACCAACCCAACCAACCAACCAACCCCCATTCAAAATTGTAAAATAAAAAAAAATATTATCACTAAGTGTAACAACAAACATATATGTTAAAAAAAAAAGTTGATAAGAATTACCGTTATCTGTCGGTATGACAAGAGGCGTCTGTACTCCTGAGAGCTTGCTTTGAGATCCTATTTCGTCAAACGCTGCCGATCCATCCGGAAGATTATCCAGCATCTCAATGGGAGTCTGTGGAGTAAGACTCATCTCAATTACATGAACAAGAAATTTTTCTAAATTCTTTCATCCTTAGCTTTATAACTGTACAAATGACTTTCTGATGAGATTTGTTGCTCTGGATTTATTTAAATAAGTTGTTTTAAGCGCAAATATAATCAAAATGTTAAACAACATTAGCTTGCAAACAATTTTTTTTTTAATTTTAAAGCTTTTGGTGAAGAAGTTGGATTTACCACTTAACAACAATATATCTATATAGCTGAGTTCTCAAATTGCATTATTTGTACTTAATCGGAGAAAAAATATCATAAATAACAAAAAAAACTAAAAACAAACAAAAACAAAAAAAACAAATCAAAATTTGAACATTACCTTAGAACCAACATTTGGAGAGGCTTGTCCACTGGCTGTCAGCCTGTCTGCTTTCATTATACTCTGAAAATGGTGTTATAATAAAACTTAAATAAAAACTCACGACTATCTAAGGTATTCAAATCTTAGAGTCAAGGTAAAGAATAGGTAAGAGTTTAACAGAATTTCATTAAAAAAATCATCCTGAAATGTGAAAGAT
The DNA here is from genome assembly GCA_003991915.1 of Elysia chlorotica. Classification (NCBI taxonomy): domain Eukaryota; kingdom Metazoa; phylum Mollusca; class Gastropoda; family Plakobranchidae; genus Elysia; species Elysia chlorotica. The sequence continues at coordinate 489,660 of RQTK01000029.1, read as the reverse complement.
TGGTTTGCACGCATTTTTTTTAATAAGGATATTCTTTGTCTTAGTTTAAATACTGAGAAGCAACTTATTACCAGAAGGACGTTTACAGATGTCTCAAGACTAAGAATAAATGTAAAAGGGCTACTGAAACAAAAAAAAATTATAACTTTCAAAACGTAAAAAAGACAGCAAAACTAATTACTTGCTTTCTAGATCGCATATAATAAAAAATCAAAATTCAATAATAAGCAATATACCATTATATTGACAAGCAGACCTACAGACTTGCATAAAATAGACATAAGCGCCACCTGCATGCCTTACATTGTAACAGTAATCAGATTTTTATTTAGCTAATGCTATCTTGAAGAAGAGATATGCACTCTACTGTCCCTTTATTCTTTTCCCCATTGACTGTAAAGCATTCCTGTATGACATAAAATTATAGTCAAAGTCAATATTGACCTCTATATTTAATACATTTCAATTATTTTTTCTTAACCTTAGCAGGCTGAAAAAACTTGGAAAAAAATAAAGATATACAACTTACTACATCTTTTATTGATGTGTTACAAACATTTCAAGCCAAAAAAAAAACAACAAACAAACAAGCCAAATGAGACCCCACTCACGCCTGTATTGAGCAGAGACATTTTCTGTGCCAGCTCCTGAGCATCCACTCCTCTTCCGCTTGAGGCAGCCACTTCAGTGCCTGTGTATTCATTCACCTGGATTTATAAATACACACACAAAATAAAGGAGGGAAAAAAATTACAAATGAATACATTGTACAACATCTGGAGAATTTTAATTCGAAAACATAAGCAAAATAATTTTATTGAATACTATGCATGGAACAAGAAAAAAATGGACTAGCAAGCATCTTTCCCCTAAAGATACTGCTATACCTGAATTAGGAGACCTTGCTCAAAACAAACTATTGAGTCACTTAACATGATCTAACAGACTAAACTTTAACTATAGTAAATTTACAAGAAACCAACAGAAACACAGAAAACAACAACACAACAAAGTGAGATTCATTTAAGTTCACATTGTAATTACAGCATAACGTATCATACACACCTTTCGGGCAAGTTCATTTTGATCATAGCCCAAAAGTTGGAGGAACTTCATCCTTGGTTCATTTTCAAAGTTCACCTGATTTCAAAACAAAGGAGAAAAAGAATTGGTAAATTTGATGCAACACAATTTTATGTTATTTTTTATCATTAAGGATCAGATTTGTAAAAACAAGAACAATCGATATTATTGATAAGCTCAACAATTTTCCCTCTTTAGTGGTTTTTAAGTCTCAACTACAAGACCTATTTGAAAGTTACAATTTATATGTTATTATAGGTAGGCAGGTAATTTTTTTCAGTCAATTGAATGTAGTATTATTCCCTATTTTTTCTGTGGATCCTATGCCTACATGAATATTAAAAACCAAAAAAAATCAACAGGCTAGTACACAGTCTTACCCTCATAAAGTTCCATATATTTTCCTGCATCACATCATTGCCGCTGTTCGCTGCCTTCATGGCGCAGAACTCTGCAAACTGCCCACCATTCAGAGCCTGTTCCAGGGCATTGGATCGCACAACCAGGTCTGTCTCCGTGACAACTTGGCTAATCCTTACAATGCGCGCCGGGGGCTGCTGGGGGTTGGGGGATGCTTCCACACCAAATGTGACCAGCTTGCCTCCAAACTGAGGGAGGAGGGGAAGGATGCATTTTAACATCATGATCAAATAAGGTGATTGAATGAGTTAAGTATATATAAATACATATATCCACCACCCATAAGTGAAACAGATTTGATTAGTTCCTTAGATACCTAGGAGATCCCAATTTTAAACTATGAAATATTGCATGGCCTTTTTTTTTCATCTTCAATTCCATTTTTTCCTGGACTTAGGCTAGGAATTACTATGTTATTTCAGTGAATATAGAGTACTTTTTAAGGGAACTTACTGAGAAAGAGGCACCAACAGGTTTACGGATCCACTTGGGAGGTTTTTGCAGAGGTAGAACTTTCTCCTGCTCGTATGGGACCTGGACTGGGGCAGAACCCACTGGTGCTCCGCCAAATGATTCAGCTACCTGCAATGTGAAGATATAATTGAAACTACGCTGTTGAATTCTGCACAGACAAAGAGACAGGAAAAGTTGTACTAAATGAAACAACACAACTAGCCATGCAGATTTTCCAGGATTGAGAAGCTATGTTAGAAAATTACCGAACAAGATAAGAAGTAGAGCCTCCTATTAATGGTTTTATATATATTTAAAAATCAGGACTCTTCCCAAAACCTGTCTTTTTTTTTTAAACACTACATTAATCTGTTCCATTTAGCCATTTTGAAATGAAAGAAATTCTTTACATGATTAAATTAAAACTTCTCACCCTGATAAGCTTCTGTGTAATTATACTGCAAGCTCTAATTTTGCATTGAAAATATTACTGTGACAAAAACTTCCCCATTCTCATCACAGACTATTTCAGTTCCCTACCTTGTTGTTTGGCTGTATGGGGTGGCCGCCTCCCATCAGAGAGTAGAGAGTGATGTGGCCGTCAAACGAAGCAGTGGACATGATGGAGGGACTGCGCGGACACCACTGGATGTCAAAGCACCACTGGTTGTTGGTGTTCAGCTCATACACAACCTGGTTGGTAAGTAAGACAACACGACAGAAGGATGTAAATGGATAACAATGCTTGTTTGTTGTCTGGCGTCCAATGTCAGCCTTATCATAGATTAACCCAAGACTAACATCTGACATGCAGAGACAGTGGGGGGTATACCATGGCTCCTGTCTTAGCCATGTTACACTGACACCGGTCCAACCAGTAGGGGATGAAATTGGCATACAACAGGGAAGATTACCGTAGTGATTTGGGTTTGAGGGGATAGTGAAATTAATTATAACGTTCTGACAAAATGACTTTTTATTCCCCTCCTTTAATGATTTCATACCACTTCACATAGAAAAGTACCAGTATAAATGTAATAAAGTATTTAATTTAAAGCGACCATAATTTTTTAAAATGTCCACCCATGCATCTCATCAAAGCTCAGAAAATTGTTGCAAATCATGGCATGGTTCATACGAACGAGACTTAGGTAATTTCATCCCTGCCATTGATGAGAGAACAGAAGGCAAAACTGGCATGATGTGAATCTTATGTATGTGAGAGTGAGGTAAAGATGGTTCACACACATTTTGCTTAACATACCTCTCCATTTGGAGCATTGGAATTTGGATTCCAGCAGAGGATGCGGCTATCCTTCCCACAGCTGAGAAGCAAGTCTGGGTCTCTCTGGCACCAATCCATTGAAAGAACACCCCTAGAAAAAATAGGTATCAAATATAGGAAAATTTAATACAATGAAATGCAACAAAATTTGTTCCAGGATTCAATTTAGATGATAGGATCTAAATGGAGATGTTAACCAAACAAACACCCCCCCCCCCCCCCCCATGAGCATTGGAATTTGGATTCCAGCAGAGGATGCGGCTATCCTTCCCACAGCTGAGAAGCAAGTCTGGGTCTCTCTGGCACCAATCCATTGAAAGAACACCCCTAGAAAAAATAGGTATCAAATATAGGAGAAATTTAAAACAATGAAATGCAACAAAATTTGTTCCAGAATTCAATTTAGATGATAGGAGCTAAATGGAGATGTTAACCAAACAAACACCCCCCCCCCCCCCCCCAAAAAAAAAAACAACTAAAGTGTGTTCTCGATAATTTTAATGGCATGTTTTATTGCAGCTTTCCCATGGCATGTCCCCAGATCACAAAATATTCTTACTTTGTGTGGCTTTCCAAAACTTTCAAAGGTGACGTTGCATATCTAAGATCCCAGACTTGGATAACAGGTGTGTGATCATCTTCCGACGAGAGGCAAAGTTGAGTTGCTACCTCTGGGTGCCACGCTAATAGCTTGGCTTTGATCTGGGAATAAACACACAAAAAAAGTGTTTCTTCTCAATGATATCAGGAGTGTTGGAAAAAAAAAAACTATCTAAGCAGACATAAATCAGCCTCACAAAATGTCTCATCATTAAGATTCAGACTTGGTGAAAAAAGTAAATCAATATGAAGATTTATCAAATACAGGGATAAGATTGAACTGGTTTAGTAAAATAATCACACTGACTCAAAAGTATCGACAAGGTTAATATGTCTGGTGGACCTTTCAAATCAATAAGTCAATGGCAGTATTTAAGTGTTTCTTACTCAAGTCAAGACCACCACTTGACTCATCTCAAAAGATTGCCACACATTAAAAAGGGAATAATTTAATTAAGAAATGTAACCAATAGTACCTTTTAAGGCTTTGTTCGAGAATTTGATTGACATGTTGGCATTGTGTCTGACACAAATAGACTTCAGATCTTTTAGGCATTAGCCGTATGCAATTTATGTGATTTTTTTTCTTCATATTTTAAGCAATCCAAATATTGCACAGAAACCCACTTAAAACATTTAAGACAACTTTTTATTCAAAATCTTATACTGCTTAAACCACTGTGACACTACAGCTAAGTCATGACTTACCCTGGACATGCTATCACTAATTTTAATGATGGGCTCGTTCTTTCTCAAGTCCCAAACAACAGATCTTGACCCAAAGGTGGATCCCAGAATATGTTGCACCTGTTTGTTCCATGCCACACAAGCAAGTTCTTCAGGTGGCTGGAGAAGGAAAAAAAACCCACATCGTAAAAAAATATATTTCCATTTATTAAGAATATTTACTTTTTTCCTTATTTTTAAATAAACATGCAATGCAAACCATCTAAAGAAATTGAAAGGTTGAAACAAATTAAATCAGCTGTAAATATAATGTAAATCAGATTATAAGGAATATTTTTAAAGTAAGAGAAAAACATCTGAATAGTATCAGATATCAATTCAGACAGATATTGATGAAAGGTAGACACTGGATCATAAAAATTGAAACTCAACAAGTAAAATGATCATAACCTCACTTGTCAGAGGTATGCCATTTCAACAGTAGCATATCAATGTGTATGTGCCATTTTTTTTTTTTATTTACAGAAGTACAAAAAAGCGGGAGAACTCAAACTAATAACGACTGTTTTCTTAATAATCTCAAAACTAAAAAAATGACACATGTCAGTCTACTAGTTTAGTGACAATAATATGTAAGTGTCTATGTAATTACCTGAGACTTCTGTCCTGGAGTCATAGGACTGTCTGTTTTGAGAAGATCCCAAATGTAAATCTCTGAGTCACCAGCCCCTGACGCAAGTAAGTTGGACTGAAAAAGAGGGAAATAAAGTATTATATAAAAAAGATAGTTTTCAGCTTTCATAAGATCTCTTTCATTGAAAGCATCACTGATTTCACTGTAAGCTCAAGGTAACAACAACCTTATTGTATACTTATCAATGCTTTAAAACAAAAAAGCAGCATGGAAAATTAATGATGATAAAATTGCTAATCCATTAAAAAACAACCCTCAATATGCAAGTTAATCTCAATATAGCATTTAAGAATGTTTTCAATAACCAACATTTTTTTTCCCTCTAATTTTTAATAATTCCTTCTACCTTAAAGAAAAAACAAAAAAATATATCTAAAACAATCATTAGTTAACTCATAAACAATCTTTAATAATATTGCATTGACAAAATGTTTTGTTTTTAGCAACGGAACAGATATATCTCTACAATGCAGGCACCTCTTCCTCCCCCCCCCCCCCCCCCCCCCACACACACACACAAAAAATCGCATTAAATATGCATACCTAAAATAAAAAGTATTGTTTACCAACCTGAAAAGGATTCAAATCTAAAGCCTTAACTGCACCAACATGCCGTTTCAGCTCTGTGATCAAACAATCTGAAGATTTCTCTAATAGTTTGTCTGCACTGTACACATGAATTGAACCATTTTCACTGCCGCCAATAATGTATCCACTTTCTGTGTCTTTCATCTTTCCCCAAACAATTTTGTGGAACCTGCAATATTTTCAGTAGAAAATGGTAAATATTATCATCACTTAAAAACACTTGCTTGTTTTATGTAAATGACTTTTATTGTTCTTAAAGATTTATAAATTTATTATATTATTCATTTTGGCAATCAATCAATATCATTACTTTCATTTTTTCCTGAAAAAGCAATCTATTTCTTTATTTAACACAAGATAATAGAGGGTCAATGTTTGAATGTAGATTTCATATATATGAGTTTGAGCTTGCTGTGAAAACAACAAGAAACCATATTTATGCCTAATCACTTTTAACGGAGTGAAAATATTGCACCAACTAAACTTATCATGAAAATGCTATGATTATGGCATATATAAGTGAGATTTATATCAATGTGCAAGTGCAATATTGTTGTAACAGTATAAATGGGATCTACTTAACCAAACTCTCAGATGAATAATGCACTAATAGGTTTTTATCATATATAGAAACGTGTCCAATGTGAAGCAGAAACAAGGAAATAGAAGTTATTTATTGATCAATTCAACAGTAACAAAAATGAGGTGTGACAAAAAAATTGGTAGGTTGACATTTGTTTTTGTATAATTACAATTGAGTTCTGATTCTTTCAAGGCAGTGTATTCCAGCCTTAATGCTACTCAACTTCTCACAGATGTACACCTACAATTTAAAATGAGTCTTAACTTTAAAAACGCTAAAGCAAGAAAACTGAATATATTGTGCAAAAAAAGCTATTACAGAAATGAACAGGAGACAAAAAAAAAAAAAAAAGAAAAAACACAGGAAATCTAAATCATGTCAATAACTACATTGCATGAAAACTCAAAATGTTTACCTGGCATCAGAGGTGATCGAGGCCACTAGTGGCATGTCTAATGTCGCCTCATCTAGCCCCAAGCTGTACAGCTCTATTGCAGATGATGTGCTGAAAGGGAGGAAAAAACAGTATATAAAATGTATGAGCATCTTTAATTTTGCATACATTTAAATTATTCAGACTACCACAAAAATACTAAAAGCCTATATACTCTTAAGATAATTATTATACAGAATAAAGACAGAAAAAGTCGCTATTTTAAAGCTTTCTCTATGATGAAATGTAGTTTTAAAAGATAGCTTTACAAATGAATAACTAAGTTTCAGAAGAAAAAAGCTTTTCTTTTATTTTTAATTCAAAAGTCCTTTCAGATGTCTTTAACATCCTTTTTTTCCTGTCTTCCTTTCTTAAGAAAATTAATATAATTAACAGATTAACATTGGAATAATAAGATTAGCAAAATTGTGAAAGTTCTCATTTGCGTCTTCAGCATGACTATGATATATCCTAAAGACATTTTAGTCGCTCATAAATCACAGGAACATAACATAGCTAAGTTTAACACAAAAAAGTACCTAAATGTAGCATCCAACTGTTGAGCAGCAGTGCCTGTGGCCACGTAGATAGGGAATTTATTCTCAGGAGACCATGCCATATTGGCAGTTCTATCAATTTCTTTCACCCTCATCTTGATGGCTTAGTGTTTCAAACAGCACCTGGGAAAAACATATGTCAGGACATTAGTTCAATATCATTGTCAAATCATATTTAACCTTTAAATATTACAGTCATTAAATGCAATGGGCCTATTTTTGAAGAGAAAATAATAATTTGCAGCCCAGATGTAAACCAAATAAAATAGGAATAATTGACATGTGCTGACAAGCAAGGCAAACCAGAGGTTGAAATAATGGTCGACAGTTATCCCTGTAATTGTAAAGCAGATCTGTCCCAACAGTAAGTAACTGCAACATGAGACAGCTGTATTAAGAATTATATCTGCAACTATAGAAATGCATTGACTTCGGCACATATATATGCAAGGATAATAAGCAAACCCATCATCTTGATTTGTAATGATTATAAATAATTTGTATAATATCAGTATACAGTTTTAACAGTTTACTGCTCATATAGATGTATACAAGTGAACTAGGCTCTTCTTGAAGATTTGTGAACAGATTCAAGAACATTGACATAACTTTAGAAATTATATAATCGGTTGCAAATAACATTGATCACTCATTCACTGTGCAGTTTCAAACTTTTGAATTTGATCTTTACTTCAGGAAGTAATATTAAATGGTCTTGAAAAAATATTTCAACTTTTTCATGTGTAGCCCACAAATATTCATATCATTATCAATCTATAGATATTGTTAACATAAAAGTCCTCAATTTAGCTATAGAGATTGAATGTAGGTCCTAGCTATCATGATGCAGAACAGATTTAGATTTTATACTTAACTAGTTTACTTTCCACTTCCAGAAGACACAAAGTTTAGTTTTAAATTAAAAACTGAACTTTAGAATAGATTTCTAAATTTGAAAACTAGATGAGTAGGCCTAGATCTTAAAAGGTATACATTTTATTATAAATAATAAAATATTTAAAAAATTAATTTCTAGCATTGAAAAAAAAACCTCACAATAAAATTTAATCTAAATTTGGAGCGCTGTGCTTGTCATCTAAAGTCAAAAGACCCATAGAATCTAGACTTTTTTTTTATAGAACAAAAACATGTAGATTCTAAATATATTGTGTTAAATCGCGAATTTTGCTAAAAACAGGTAGATCTAGATCTAGATCTATACAATACAGTGGCAGAAACGCTATGGCCGCGGGAGGATTTTACACGTCGGGCCCAAAAATTTTAGTAGCTTAATGGGGCATGGTTCTTTGGGGGGACGATTTTTTTAATGTAATCGATTATTTTTAATAATGATTTCGAAAAAGCTTATTTCAAAAATTATGATCTAGATCTAATCTAGATCTAGATCGCTTTGATTCTAGATCTAGATCTATATCTATATCAAATTTGGGTTACTAGATCTAGATAAAAAATTACTATATAATCTCTAGAGTCTAGTGTTCATTCTTACTAGATCCTCTGCGGAGTAAAATTAAATTTATCTAGCTAGATCTAGATCTAGATTAGTAGAGAAATTAGAAATCTAGAATCTAGATTAGAGTCTATGATTCTAGATCTAAAAATCGAGTGAATGGGAGAGTGAACGAATGCAATACAGAACCTAATTTAAAGATCAAACAATCCGCAAGTAAGATCTCACCGTTTGAGCTTCCTCTTCTGAACAATTTTTATTAATTAAGTAAGGCTAATTCCGGGTGAAGATTTATATTTTAGTAAACACCGGCAACGTAGAACAGTTTGTTTTCCTTCTAAACGTGGCAGTCGCCACATTCAGCATTCTTGACACAGCTGATTTCCGCTTCCGTCTTCTTCGTCTAAAAATTATTTCGAAAATTAAATTTTTTTTTTCAATTAGGCTACAAAATTAATGCTCGGAGCAACAAGTTGTTGGCATCTCTTGTACATGTACAATAATAATTATTTCAAATCCTCATTTGCTATCAATTTACATCAAGCGAAATTAGCATTGGTCAA
>RQTK01000029.1:467743-475243 GCA_003991915.1 Elysia chlorotica | reverse complement strand
TTTACTGAATCCAGTGCTCTAAAATTCACCAAAGATAATGTTCGAATGTTTGAGCTGTGTCGACCCCAGAGTGGACCTTTGCAGATAACAGACCAAAAGTTTGTGCAGATTTCGAGAGATTAGCTCCCCTGAATAATCGCCCATTGTTGACATACGCTATTGTCGTCACTTCCTCTAAGGTCTTTCAGTCCGCATTTACGCACGCGCGAGAAAGATCAATTGCTGGAGCTGATAACTTTGGTTACAGTTTCATTACGATGGGTATTGCCGTTCAAATTGGTTCTTTATCAAGCATCCTGGTGTACAATGGTTTGAATATTATTGGGGATTCTCGGGTTTTGAAATCAAAGTTAGATATAATAGAGACGGTGTGAGCGCCGGCGAATTTTCAGTTCTCTGGCTTAAGTGAATTGTGTGAAATAAGGCAATGTTAGGGAATAGCGAACAAATGTGTTAATGTTTTTTTGTGAAAGTTGCAGCTAAAAAAGTGACATTTTACGACAGAATTACGCTTTTCTGATATTTCGGAGTTGCTATATATTTATCCGAAATCATATTATTGTAATTAACAGTAATTATGAGAGGAGATCGTGGCAGTACCAACGGCAATAATGTTTATTCCTTGTCTACGATATTTTTCAATGAATTTGTAAGCGTGTGATTTTTTTATGAGCGTTTGTTTTCTGTCATATTGATACTCAATAATTTCAAATACTAATGAGGAAAAAAAAATTAAAAAGTAATTATCGTGTTCTATACTGACCAACGTAAACAATGTGAATAAATTCAATAGAAGCCACATGTACATTCAATTAAAGAGTGAGATCACTTTTTTTCTATTGTTCACATGCCAATCGCATTTGGGCACATATGAACCACATGTTCCGGTGATTTATTGAGCCATTATTTTTTCAACTTAGAGTTTACACTGTATCCACAGCCTACTACCTGCCTTGAAAACGTGTAAAAAGTTGCAGTTAATGTATGTATAATGCCTTGGTGGAGTCCAATAATGCAAGTGAATTTATTACGTTTACACGTAATAATTGTCAGACTTCTGTTTTAAGAACCTCTTTTGAGAGAGAGAGAGAGAGAGAGAGAGAGAGAGAGAGAGAGAGAGAGAGAGATTCTCCCTCTTCCGAATTGAAGTTAGCACTTAGCATTGAGTAACGATGTATTATAATCTCAGACTATTGACTTTCAACATTAAAATTACCAATTTCGAATATTAAAAAAACCCTACCCATGCCTACGAAGTTTGTGTAGTGTTTTCAAAATATTGGAGTTTACTAAAGAGATTTATAGGAATACCCAATTTAATAATTCAAATTCAACCGAAAAAGGCATGTGGCGGACAAGTTAAACCCCCAAGATCGTCGAAATAATCAGTTTTGGAGCTAGAAAAAAAAAAGAATAATAACAGTTCAGGAGCGATGGGAGTGTTTCTGAGCGACGACCCCATCGTGTTTCGACATCAGTCGGGTAGCTTTCACAGCGACGCCTCATTAGAGAGCATCATCGGCAGCCTTTGCCTGTTCCTGAACGACACAAACCTTCCCGATAGATGCAAGACTTCTAGCACAGAGGAACCGCAGCCGGTGCCATACCTCACCAATGATGATGTTGAGGAGGAGGAAGAAGAAGCCGGCGAGGACACATTCTACTCTAAGATGGCGCTCAGCCCGACCAATCAGAGAACGCTCTCCGTCTTGTATAGCCTCATTATGATCTTGGCGTTGCTTGGCAACATCGCCGTTTTGATGACAGTTGCTTGTAAAAAATCTCTTTGGAGGCCGATGTACATGTTTATATCTTCACTGGCTGTCAGCGACATTGTTCTGTGGTAAGGACTTTTTCAAAACTAGTGGTTTGGAAAAAAAAAAAAAAAAGTAAAAAAAAAGGAACGTCTCTAAAATGTTGATTTTTAATGACTGTTCTCACTTTTCAGTAGGCTCAGTGATAAACTAAATAAAAAAGTGATTCCTTTTTTACAAGAAATTTTTATCTTTACCCATACAAAATAAAACCCCACAAACAATTAGGTTATTATAGCATTTCAATTAACTTTTACTTGACGAGTGATCGAAGGACTTAATGTAAATTCTCGACAACGACGCACAAAATAATTTATAATGTATATCTGATATCCAAAACCATCACTATAAAAGGTAGCCCGACTATGTTAATGAACATTTTAATGATAAGATGAAAAAAGATAAGATTTGATACATTTTATTGTTCTTCCAAGGAAAATTGTCTTTGTGGTTACATGGGCTACAAAAAGGTAGATAGGCAACAATGATTACATGTTTTTAAACCATATAGGCAATGTATAAAAGTATAAAAAAGGGAAATGAATATTTATGTATGCAATGCGAATATTTAACACCGGTTAAAAAGCACTTTAGGTACACCACAATTATTCTTTGATGGAAAAAGCATAAGTAATGCATATAAACGTAGAATATTTATTTAATAGAATTTTATAGAATATTCACTTGTTGCATTGTAATTATTATTTAAAAGAAACAGTATAAACGTATATAGATATTATGTGTACCAATAAATAAAAATATGATATATGTATGCATATAAAATAAATAAGAATATGCAATATTGCACTGGTTATGATCAAACAAAATAGAGACAAAATATATAATACAAACTAAAACATGGCATAGTTTATGGTAAATGTAGATACACCACTGTATAATATAAACATTTTATGCTAAGTATTTAATGCCATATGGAAGTATAGAATGTGGCATACATGATTTAGAATATCTATCAGTTCTGGCCTTGAGATGTCTTAGTTTTCCAGACCGTTACGCCAGAATCAACTGTCTAGCAAGAGGATGCCCCCAGTCTTTCAAAATACCCGACACCTTCCTAAAACATAATGTATCAAACATAGATTCCCCTCAGATTACTGTTTTTTGTTGATGTTGTTTTTGTTGTTGTTGTTTTTGTTGCTTTGTTGGAAAGTTTAGTATTTCCGCCCCAAGCCGTAAGGCAAAACGAGATTGAGGACTGAGGACTGAGCAATGCCGCTGTGTTGAACATGAAGATCATAGCTCTCTATCTCGATACATTGTATTCAATTGATTTAGATTTCTTACAAAATACATTCTTTGATTTATTTTACTTAATTATACATACATTCGATAAATAGGAATGCATCTCTAGACCTTCGTTGATTGTTGCCCCTAAGTATTTATAATTTGTCACTTCTCCGATGTTAGTATGAAAAATGCACTATTGTTGTTATCCAGGTAATGTAAAAAAAGCGTATTTTAACCTTAAGCTCACTATGGTATAGATAGGTATTTAACATATACATGGAAATGCTAATAAAAAGTGTATATCTCAGAACTATGTCATTATGCTTGTCCCGTGGTAATGTTGTATACACATGTCCAATACTATTAACAATAATAGTAACTCTCGCTATAAAAGTCCCTCACTTGTACTTCTCACCATGCCAATCTACCAGCCTGAGCTGTATCCCCATCAATATCGCCCTGATAGTGACCACCGAATGGACGCTGGGCAGCGCCACCTGCAAGTCGCTGCCCTTCTTCATGAACCTGGGCAGTAACTGCTCCATGCTTACTTTGTGCTGCATGGCCGGCGAGAGGTTCATGGCCATCGTGCACCCGCTCAAGTTCAACGCCGTGCATGTAAGGATGCTTTGTGTACGAATGAACCAAAAATAATAATGTAACAATTTGTGAGTGTTAAGTTTACTATTGGCAAGTCAGTAAATATCAAAATATTCCTCATAATAGTAAAATCCACTCGTCTCCAAAGAAAATTAGAGAAGAAAAAAAAGTTCATATCTCTTAATATATATAGCTTTGTGTATAAATGAACCAAAATAATATCAACCTTTAAATATTAAGGTTACTATTGTCAAGTAAATAGATATCGAAATATTCCTTATATCCACTCGTCTCCAAGGAAAAAAGGAATAAAAAAGAGAAAAAGACAGTTCACATTTCGTTTATATAGCTTTTATTTATAACAATTTATCATTGTGTATGTTTGTCTATACCTATCTCCAATCGATAAGCGTTTCCCGTTTATTTAGACATAAAGCTAATAACAATATCATAATACCTGGAATGAAGCAATAATTATATAAACACGTAATAGCCTTATTTGAACTGATTCCCAGACTGTAGGCAAGACGCTACTCATTCAACTGGTGGTGTGGATCGTCGCCATAGCAACCGCTGCCCCATTCGCTCTGTACTACCACCCATCTGAGCTGTGTGGGAGGTACTTTCCCTCAGGGGAGTGTGCAAAGGTAGCAATTTTGGTTTTATACGGGACAAACAGGTAATGCAAAGTTATCTTTTTTACGGGGTAAAGAAGTAAGGCAAAGTTATCTATTTTGGTTTTAAACTGGACAAAAGGTAATTAAAATTATCTATTTTGGTTTTATCCGTGACAAAAAGGTACTGCAAAGTTATCTTTTTGGGTTTTGCTCGTGACAAAATTTAATGCAAATATATCATTTCGTCTGTGCAAAAAGAGTAGTAGTTCTTTGTAGCTACACATGTTTTATACAAGGGGTTGTACTTACTGTGTTTCCCTTCCCAGTAACAAACCGTGTGCCTGAAAAACTCGGCTCCGTTCCATTTTCTGATACTAATTCCAAGTATCACTGCTATATTTTAGCGTGATAATTATTTCCTGTGTTTTCTCGCCCTGTACCACACCTTTTGCCTGAAAAGCTCGGCTCCGTTCCATTTTGTGATACTAATTCCAAATATCACACCTATATTTTAACGTTATATTTCATGTGTTTTCCCTCCCAGTACCACACAGTGTGCCTGAAAGCGCAGCTCCGTTCCATTTTCTCATACTAATTCCAGATTTTAACGTTATATTTCCTGTGTTTTCCCTCCCAGTACCACACAGTGTGCCTGAAGAGCTCCGAACCTTACCTCGACCTTGACAAGCTCCACTGGTTATCGTTCCTGGTGCTGTTCCTACTACCCGCCCTTGTCATGCTGGTCGCATACACCATCATCATCTACAACCTCTGGATCAAGGTAGTATTCTCTTGTCCTGGCTTTAGGGTGTGGCTTATCCAACGATAAAGAAGCAGGTTTTTTTTTAAATTGGAAATAATTAATTAGACCTAGAATCATTAGGTATGCTCAGCAGTTGTTAGAGATAGGCTTAAAGTGAAAAAAAAAACCAACAAAAAACGTAATGGCCAAAAACTGTTGCGCTTTGCGATTTAAATTGAGTCAAGCTGGTTATTTAGCATCCAAAATCAGCCCTGAGGCTTCTGTGTGAAACCCTCTGGTATTGTTTAGCATCAGCCAGACTTCGCAAATAAATGCAAGAGGGTTTCATAAAGGACCCACAGTCCAACCACAGCCCGTCCCCAGCAACCAACTGCAGTCTAGTTCTGGGCTAAGTTGTGGGACCATTCTGGTCTGTAAAAGAGAAAAATAAAGAGAGCGAAGGAGTAATTGTTATTGTAAAGGACACTGTGCCGAATCGGTTGGTTGAGCATGCTTCTTGTCTTCCACAAAAGTCGAATAACTTCTGGTGAACTCGCATTCCCAATATGCATAAAACTATCTAGTTTAATAGGAATATTTTAAAAACAATACTCACAGGAACTTAAGAGCAAATTTGAATCGTTTCAATACCCGAAGTGGTGGTTCAGTTGATAGAGCGTGCAATATTTTATTATGCTGTCCCGAGTTATGTACTAATACAGTCTGTTTTTTATGTTCTACTAGTTTTGTTCATGTCTTCTAACATACTTCCCATCTCAACTGTTTCTCTTTGTGGCAGCAAGTTAAATTTGACAGACTTTAGTTTTGACATCTCTCCTTATGTATAATACACCCATAACACGTTAAAGACACTACCTATGCTTTATAAGGTAGATAATGCAACTAAGATTTGGAAAAGGAGAAGTAGCAGAGGGTTAATGAGAAGTCATTTCAAAGGCTCTCCTGTGTACTCGAGATATCAAAATTTGGCAAATAAATATAAAAATTGGAAAGCTTCATCATACAATCTGAATTGTTGCCCTTTTCCCTTGCTCCTCTCCATTTCACTGTCTTTTTTCACGTATAATATAAAATCAACTAACAGTAATAAAGATATAAATCCCCCTAAAGACATCGAACAAAAGCGATTCAAATAAAATATTCTTCTCTCCTCCTTCTCTCATATTTCTCTCTCTCCCATCCGCTCTCAATATTTGCTTCTTTTACTTACGCATGGTATGAGTGAGATACAGCTCTTCTTTGATTAAAAGCAATAAAAAGAAGAAAATAGAAAGGAATAAAAAAAAAACAGCGATAGAAAGACAGAGACGCTGAAACTTTGTGAAGATATAATAAGACAGAACTGAAATAAATCCTGATATATCGTAAAGGAACGCAGAGCGGCATGAGAAGCACCATTTCTAGACTTTCCTGTGGACTTTTTCAATCATGGAAATCAACCAAGAAAAATTTGGATCGTACATAAAAAGAAGTCAACTGAAAGCCGGAATATTAATTTTATGTACAAAACGTTTTTTTTTCCAGTTTCTTCATGCTGGTTGCTCGCTAGATCATTGCCCTCAACCACCAAGTTGGAGGTCGTGCCCTATCTCAATGTGGGAACTATTAGGAAACTTAGGCGACGAGATCTTATCACCTATTTCATCTGTAGAATCTAGGCTGAGAAGAAAGACCGGTGGAACGCGTGCTTTGCAATCAGAAGATCCCGAGTTTGATCATCGGTGTGCTCATCTTCTTCATTACTGTTTGGATCATTGCCAGATGTTTGTTTCAGTCACCGACAGAAAACCTAGAATAATTATCTACAATTAATTTTCTACCCTAAGGCAGCACCAAGTCTTATGTCCCAACACTTAAATGTTAATGAATGGAAGTCACTGTATCGAAATCAAAAACACGTTAAGAGTTTTTGTACTTTTCTAACCCTGGTTTAGAAAGAAATTAATTATTACAGGGTTAGCTACACTTGTCAAAACTCAGAACTGCCGGGTGAACCTACATAATTTGCTCGTTTTTGACAAGACAACAACTTATGGACACATTCTCTTGTTCAAGTTTTTCCCCATCAAAAGATTATCCTATAAATATTATTTTTTTAAATGTTCAGTCTATTCAATGCCATCCAGAATTACATTTACATTAGTCATTATGAACATTCAGCATTGTTTAGTAATATAGATTTGTAATGCCGAGTTTTAAAAGACTTTGTGACTATGCTGAAACCACTTGTACTGTCTCAGATTTTTTTCTAGCTGTGCAAATTTTATCATATCTGTCCTCTCCCCTTCAACCCCCTAATATTATGTCATGTATACCCCCCCCCCCCCCCCCCCCCGCCCACTTCTGTTGTGTAATGGCTTTCCCAGCGTTCCAGTGTGACCATGTTCAAGCTCTCTACTGTTGCGCCTTGTATCCACTAATATTATTGTGTCACGCCTGTCTCCCCCAGCGTCTCAGT
>RQTK01000029.1:442733-467447 GCA_003991915.1 Elysia chlorotica | reverse complement strand
TCCCACAGCGCCCCAGTGTGACCATGCTGAGCATCTCGAGTCAGAGAGCGTCCATGACGAAGAAAGCGGTCAAGATGCTGGTGATGGTGGTCGTTCTGTACATGGTCAGCTGGTCTCCACTCCAGGTCTTCGGCGTCGCTATGCGGGAGAGTGACAGCATCAGGGCATCTCAAGTGCTAGGCCTCAAGTACTACCTGGAGGTTGGTTGATTGGTTGGGTGGGTTTTGAGGGTTGGTTGCTTCCTTGGATTGGTTTGTTCATTGAATTGCTTGATTGAGTGGGTTGGTTGTTTGGTTGGTTGGTTGAGTAAGTGGGTTGGTTGGTTGATTCAGTGGGTTGGTTGAATGGGTTGGTTAGTTGGTTGGTTGGTTGAGTGAGTGGGTTTGTTGGTTCATTGAATGGTTTGGATGATTAGTTTATTTTTTGGTTGGTTCACTAGTTGGTTGCTCGGGTAGGTGGGTAAGTTGGTTGCTAGCGTTGGTTGGTTAGTTTGTTTGTTGATTAGTTGGTTGGTTGAGTGGGTCAATTGATTGTTTCATTGAGTGGATTGGTTGATGATTGAGTGGGTTGGTTGATTCCTTGGATTGGTTGGTTGAGTGGGTTGGTTGGTTGATTGATTAAGTGGGTTGGTTGGTTGATTGAATTGGTTGTTTGGTTGGTTGAGCAAGTAGGTTGGTTGATTGATTGAGTGGGTTGGTTGATTAGCGATTGGTTGGTTGCTTCATTGGTTGGTCGCTTATGAAAGTGGGTAGGTTGTTTGCTAGTGTTGGTTGGTTAGTTTATTTGGTGATTAGTTGGTTGGTTGATAGGTTAGTTGGCTGAGTGGGTTGGTTGGCTGGTTGGCTGATTGCTAGTCCCCGCTCCTGGCGTTTGGTCTGGCCATGCGGGAGAGTGGCAGCATCAGAGAGTCCCAGGTTCTAGACTTCAAGTACTACGTGGAGGCTGGTTGGCTGGATAGTTGGTTAGTTAGTTGATTGGTTGATACGTTGTTTAAACAGTTGCTTGGGCGGTTAGTTGGTTGGTTGATTGGTTAGTTTAGTGGGTGAGTTTGGTTGACTGGTTTGTTGATTAGTTGGTTGGTTGGCTGGCTGGTTGGTTGTGTGGGTTGCTTGGTTGGTTGGTTGATTGATTGCTAGTTGCCGCTCATGGTGTTAGGCCTCGAGATTATGGAGAATGACAGCACCAGGGCGTCCCAGGTGCTAATGCTCAAGTAGTACTTTGAGATTGTTTGGTTGGTTTGTTTATTGGTGAGTGGGTTGGGAGGGGTGGATGATGTCTTGGTTGTTGGTTAGCTCCTAATCGCCCATCGTTAGCAATAAGGTCATATCTCACACTTGCTTGGAGACTAAGGAGTTAAAGTAAAAAAAAATTCTCTAAATTGGTAGTTGGTTGGTCTGTTGGTTGGCTAATTGATTTCTGATCGAGTCCTTGGGTAGTTAGTTGATTTGTTGTCAATCGTTAGCAATTATCTTTATCTATGTCTTGAGACTTATAATGTGAATAAAAAAAATATAAAAAAATACATAATATTCATAAGGATGTTAAAACTCACAAGCATTAACATGTAAACACGTACATCTTACTAAAGCTTAGAAAATCAATGCAAATCATACCAACGAGACGGGGGTTATTTCATCACAGGTTCCTTGTTTTGTTGGTTTCTTAAAGCCAAACGTCATCAATGAGGCTATATCGTGGACGGTTCCCAAGACTTGCGTCTCACAATTTTAGGTGCTGCCGTAGAGAGACCGAGAGGAGGGGGACGAACAAGGCTTTTGTCTAATTATACGCAGATCAATTTACTAGTAGGAAATAATGCGATGCTATTGACGATCAAACCATAGGATCTCCGATTAAAACTCACACGTTTTACCACTGAGTAACCATGATATCTAGATAAGTTTTTGAGTTGGTTTTAATGTCAAACGGCAACACTTATAGGCTATAGTATGGACGGACCCCATCACTGACGTCTGACAACGTTATGTGCTGCCACACACGAGACAGGGCGGGGATACCATGACTCCTGTCTCAGCCGATCATATTAAACTGATAACGACCCAATTTTTATTGTCTTAAAAATAATTTCACGAATCTGTGTGACGTAGAAATGTGAAATGTTAATGTTTTTTTAAATGAATTAAAAGATTCGATTCAGTGCCGGTATTATTGAACGTAAGAGCTTTTTATTCGACGCTAAGTGGCTGGTGGAGCCTTATCTTCAGTTATCTTCACCTAAATGGCTACCTAAATATGGAAATAGGTATTAATTGGCAATAGAGTTAAATTACGCATCTATATAAAAGGTAAAGAAAAACAACAAAAACAGCAACATTTGAAAGCCTTGCTCGAAAAATCATCTTGATCTAAAAGGAATTTCCGATTGATTTCACAGGCAAGCAAATTAACGAAAGCCAAGTTTTAGCTGGAGGAATTAGTAATCATTCAACTCACACTAAATTTTAGGCTCCACTTTGCTTGGATAGTTTTTTCGATAATCTGTAGATTTTTTGTCCATTTCATTTTAGTTCTCCTTATCGCAATTTAAATTGCAATTTACTATGCTTCTATATTCCAACAGCAGGGTCTACAACTGAAGTGAACTTTTTAGTATAACAATATTAAATTTTTGCTTTGGTAGGTTTTTCGAGAATGTTATACCCTATTTGATTTAATTTTACCTCCCTCTCTCACACACTCACTCTCTCCTTCTCTCACTCACTCACTCTCTTTCTCTCCTCCCACTAGTGTCTAGCCCTAAGCAGCACGGCTTACAACCCGATAGTCTACGCCTTCTTGAACCAGACCTTTCGGAACAACTTCCGGGCGTTCTTGCAGCGGAAGTGGCGACGCGTTGCCCCACTCAGCATTGGTCGAGGCACGCATGCCCAGGAAAGGCCGGATGCTTTCAAAACTGGGAGCAGCAATTTCGATGCCAGAAACGGAACCATGACTTGGTTAAAAGCTGATAACTACGATGCCTCAAGGAGAACGAAAACGACTAGCTTTTAAGTTTGGAGACGTTCGCAGGGTGTGTGCAGATAGATCTACGTTAAATGTAATGTATAAAACGAATCAGGGAATTTTTTTCAGACTCAAATAATTTAGAGATTGAATGAATTAGTTAGCATTTTTTGTTTAACGGGGAGTTTGCATTCAGTAGATGGTTTATATTTTATGTGATTGTAATGATGTTTTGTTGTATCGCTTTGTACATACACATTAATTTTTTCTTTTTCTGTTTGTGTCCTTTTTGCCCCCCCCCTCTCTCTCTCTCTCTCTCTCTCTCTCTCTCTCTCTCTCTCTCTCTCTCTTTCTTTATCTCTCTCCCTTTTTAGGACAATAGAAGATGTGGTGAGTATGTTAACCCCACAATCTTCAGCTATATTCACCCCCCCCTCCTCATGTAAATATACTTTCCCTATACTTCTTCTCAGATTTCTTTCCGGTTTTGACATTGACTAATAATTAAATAATCATAAAGGTTATCCTAAAAAAAAACAACAACAACCCAGCAACGGTCTTTTTACCAATGCATTACCAAATAATTTTTTTTTTCAAAATGCTTTACACGCCACATTTTGTTTTAAACTTATTAACATGCAGAAGGTACTAAGGCTTCCAAATTTGTAAGCCTAGGTCTATGTTAATTATCATTTTTGGTCCGAGAAAGCGAGGTTCCATTCTAGCCTCCAGTTTAATTGATTCTTAAGGTCCCGTAGATCGATACTATAACTATACTTTACTGGTTCCATCATACTAATTTTACCATATCGTTTCTCTACATCTTTGCGTTGAGTTTATATTTATTCTGTTTCATGTTATCTTTCATGAACTCATCACTCCATAAACATTAATTTTAAAATCATGTTCTTTTTGTTTTCATTACAATTTTTGTGTTATCCACAAATTGTCTAAGTGTGACAAATTTGAATGCTGTCAATAAATTACATTTAATCATAAATACCAGCAAGCTAACCCTAGCTTCTAGAAGTCTAAAGCTACAATAAATAAAGATCAATTTCTAAACCAAAAAAAAAAACCTGTCGCAAAAAATGAATATCTCTTCTAGTTTAACGTCTCCTATGTTCCCTAACAGAGACAGTGAGCGGGATACCTAGCACTTGCCCTTTTTACACTGCCACTGTACTGCCACATACTTAGCAATAGAAAACACGGCGGTCTGAACAAGGAAGCGAAACATGGGCCCATGAGGCTTTATAAATTAAACCAAAGAAACATTTGCATATAGAATCAAAGTAATTTATAGTAACAAAGTGTTAGGCTTAGTTTGGAGAGTTTAAAATATTAGTTTAGAGGGCCAGTAGGCTGAAAACAAGATATGGACTGAGTATCATTATGTCTTAACTATATAATACAAATTTAACATAGATACATCACTGTTACCCTTGTTGTGCAAAATGTGATCACTCCGGTTAATTTAGTGACTTGGCCTGAACCAAAGGGTGCTATGACCAAAGACCAGCTCTACCGACTGAGTTACCTGCCCCCCCCCCCCTTACCATCAGTTATGTCTTTTAAGTTTGCAGAAATCGTCTTGTCTCTATTAATAAAAAAAAGAAGAAGCCCGGAATGAACAACACATAATTACGTGAAATCCAATCAAAGGCAATGTGCTGTGGACTTTATTAAAAAGATAATAAAAACAACAACCAATAAACAGCATGCTCACTATTTAGTTGTCAATGTAACTGACAACTAAGACGGTGCAAAAATGATCAGATAAAATCCGCTTGTATTATTTGGATGGTTATAGTAAAAAGAGATCAACTAGACAGAAAGAAATGACGGGGAGGGAGAGAGAGGGAAAGAGAGACAAACAGACAGGCAGAGGGCGAATCAGACAGATAGACCAAGGAGAGACAAAGTGAGAGATATGAGTAGACTAGAAGACGTAGATAGGAAAAGCAGACTTAAGACAGTACAGCGAGAAAAATACAATGAGTACGGAGCAATGAAAAGTCTCCCCTCTCGACATCTTTCTAAAGATTGACGTATTGAGTCTGTGAACCAGGAGACCCCCCCCCCACCTCTGTTTTTTTAATCTCCATCAGACATGCGGCCTTCTCTTCTTATCTTCAACAGACACAAGGCCTTCTTTCCTTCTCTCCAGGAGGCATAGCTTATGCCCCTCTTTCTTTCTCTCCAAGAGACATACACCCACTCCTCCCTCCAATCCAAGCCGTATATTTAAGGACGTCAATCCAAGTGGAAAAGAAACCGATCACATTCTTGCCTCGTCCTTGACTTTGATAGCAGCAAATTGCTAGATCCTAAACCACCCAGCGAGCCCCATCTCCGATTTAATTTCGGGTTTTTCTTCTTTTCTTCAACCTATTTCCCCTGGAAGCTAGATCTCTCCCCCATATCTACTCCAATCTCTCTCTCTCTCTCTCTCTCTCTCTCTCTCTCTTGTTAACTCTTTCTTGCTCTGGAGATCATGTCTCTATTCATTACTACTGTCTCTTTCAGTCTGTCTGTCAGTCTTTTTGTCTTCCTGTCTGTTTGTCTGTCTGTCTGTCTGCCTGTCAGTCTTTTTGTCTTCCTGTCTGTCTGTCTGTCTGTATGTCTGCCTGTCAGTCTTTTTGTCTTCCTGTCTGTCTGTCTGCCTGTTAGTCTTTTTGTCTTCCTGTCTGTCTGTCTGTCTGTCTGAATCTCTTTGTCCCTCCCTCTCTCTCTTTCTCTCTCTCTCTCTCTCTCACTCTCTCTGTCTCTTTCTCTCTCTTTCCCATTCAATTTTAGACAAGATGAGAGCAATGCCTCCTGGGGTTAGAGTGTTCAGAGTAAATAGAGAGAATAGAACAAACATACCAGAATGGTATTGTCTTGTCTTGTCTATCACTTAGTGGGTAAACAGTCGTATTGAGTAGGCTCTCATACTCATTGGAATTGGACTATGCTCGCGTGAACGGTTATCAATGTCTCACATGATACAACCTGGAATAAGTGTTTCTATTTTCAAAAGCATAAGCGTGCCCGCTTAAGATCGAACCGTATTGAACAAATTAAGCCTTTAAGATAAAGATAATTGAAAAGCCATGGTGAAGGGCATGTTTGTCAAACGCTGTATTGGATTATCTCAAAATGTGGTATACATGTACAATATTATGAACTATAATTTTCTTTATAAACTATATAGCTTATCTCTATCCACATACAGTAACAAGTAAATAAAACAGAGGGGAAATGCAGATGATAATTATAGGATGATTAAAAACATTTTACTATCAAGTTTGAATGATATATAAACAAAGAAAATATTGTGGAAAAACATTGGCGACAGTGCTGGCTATGATAAAAATGACTTGGCCAAGAAAAAAGTCGCATGAACATCAACGAATCCTCGCCTCGATTATATAAAGTCAATCTAATTTATAAAATTATCAGAAAAATTAGTATAATCTTACTAAAATTGAGATAGGCCACTTTACATACATATGTGGTTACAAAATGGCAAAGAAAAGTAACACATAATCTGTTTTCACTGCAAATCCCCATTTATTGTACTTAGTTATTTCATATAATGTATTATTGCCCCAAGCTTTGCTCAAAGATTGTTATTGATTTTACTTTATTTGACTTTCAGTCACCATGTCAGGCATTCATATACCAACCCACACTTTTTTTCTGCCTGCAACATATTTTTGGGTGCATTATCATAAAGTCTGATAACAATTTTTGCTTGGAGAAAAAATATTAATGATGGTTTGATTTGGTTATCTAATTTCTTAGCGTCCATTAACCAGGTTACATCGCGGAGGGTTTAAAAACTTAAGTCTGACAATTTGTCACACTGCCACACAGAGGCCCATTGGGGAGTTCATGAGTCCTGTCTCATACCTATTCGACCTGTAAAAAATCCGTAAAAATGTTTTTACCTCATAGTGGTACAAAACCCTGGGCGTCTACTATTAAGCCAGGAGCTGAGCTTTATCACCTAAACCACTCCATCCTATAAAATGTGAGGGATACAACCTGCGACATTGTCAGTCAGTAGAGATAAGCAAAACTGCGCTCATACTTACCACATGTAGTAATACAATAAAGACAACCATGTTAACTATAACCATGCATAGAGTAATACAATAAATACTACCATGCTAACTATTACCATGCATAAAGTAATACAATAAAGACAACCATGTTAACTATAACCATGCATAGAGTAATACAATAAAGACAGCCATCTTAACTATAACCATGCATAGAGTAATACAATAAAGACAACCATGTTAACTATAATCATGCATAGAGTAATAACAATGCACTGGAAGAGAGGCAGATGTCTATAAGGAGGTCCAAACGATTGTTGGGCATAGACAGGGTTACTGGAATCCTCATGGATACTAGGCCGGGTCAGTGATCAGTTTCTGGAGATCAGAACTAATCTTCACAAGGTGATTAGGGTCATATGCAAATAAGCAATAATTGGTCTAATGTGGCAGTTTATAAGCTTTCTTGAATCCCAGTATTGTTTTAAGTAACTCTGACGAGATTATGGTAAAAGTACTGACCTTAATTTTTTATTAGTGGAAAAAAATAGCAAGAGCACGTTAAACTTAAATTATAAATCGAAGGCTACAGAAATAAAAAAAACACAGTGAAAGAAGATTTTTGTTAAAAATCTTCCCTTCTCACCCTTCCCCCAAAATCGAAAAAAAAGATAGAAAGTAAACAACAACAACAAAAAATCCACCCAACAACAACAAAATAGCCAACCAATATGTCACAAAGTAAAATAAAAAAATAAAACATTTTCGATATAAAATATCATGGTCTGAATGTTAAGGAAAAAGTAATAAGGAATAAAACTTGCATTGTTATAGAAATTTTTTTACGAAAGCCGCTACAACAATACTCACTATTTTAAATATAAAGTTTCAATACCACATGTTTCCCATATAATACACTGATACTGCTACATTAGGTGTGTCTGTACAATAGGGGTTGATAGCATCATGGCAATATTTTATCATACACTATGCGGCTGAGTCTGCAGTTACCATCCAAACCGAGACGAAACATGCTCGCGTATATTCCCCTGGGAATGGATGTTACAGAACCACCTAGAGCATGTGGTTATTTTCCCGCAACTCTTTATCTCTTTCTCCTTGTGTCTCTGTTGCTCTGTCTCTTCCCTTCTATCTCTCTCCCACCCCCCCTCTCTCTCTCTCTCTCTCTCTCTCTCTCTCTCTTGTCTCGGTCCAAAGGGCTTTTTACAATCCCATAAGTTACAGAGATCCAGGGAAAATTAGCATAACATGATCGGGCAAGGAGGCACTTACTAAATTAATTCCATATTCAGTTTCTTGCAGAACCTGCTTGCTTTTTTACCGATACTTGTGCTGTTAGGTACGGCGGTCTGAGTAATTATTTCATGATAATATTAAAATGTACTATCTTTAGTTGCTAAGAAGTCTTGACTGGCGAGCTGGAGGTCCACGGTTCGAATTACGCCTGGACCCCTTAGTCGTTTATATAGTGCTCTAGGAAATGGCATCACATTAACCTAGGATAACTTTGTGGGGTGTACTATATACCATTTGAGAATGTCATGGGGAAATGGTAAGCTCGTTGCACCATTGGAACACCATTCAGAAGGTCGTGGGTTCGGTGGGTTTGTTTTTACGGCACCTCCGCACGGTATTGGCTATTGTCACGGGTTCGGTCCCCAGAGAAGACGCAAGACTTTTCAAATGTCCCAGTGGCAATTCATCACACAACATGGGTAAGTGAATGACTAAGCGAGTTGGTTTCTTAATGTTCAGCGTCAATACTAAATCTGTATTGTGGGCGGGGCCCAGTACTGATGTCTGAAAATTTTACAGGCTACCACACAAAGACAGTACGCGGATACCAGGACATTTCTTTCAACCAGTTACACTATACTGACACCGACTCAAGCAGAAGAGGAGAAAATAGTACATTTTTATCATGGGTTTTGAATGGGGGACCTGCCTATTCAATTGGGAGACCAACACGCGAACACTTGCACCATTCGGCGACCAGCACTCAATGGGTAGCCAAAAACCAGAATTATCATTCAACAACTGTTTCACAAACACTGTGATCTCAAACCATCACCGAGAACTTTACAAAAAAGGCCAAACTTAAACGGTTTTTTTCTATCTTATGTGTTATGATAAAGCCATACGTTGCAAAGAATAATGTACTAGGTGTGCATTTCACAAACCTATGGTCGATCAAGAAAAGATTAATTTGTGTTATTCTATTAATTTTCTGTCTCCATAAAGGTAAAGTGCATCTGTACAACTTTGAAAAAATCAACAGAACAACAACAACAAAAAACAACAACAACAACAACCACAACAACAACAACAACAACAACAGCAGCAACAACAAAACAAAGCAAAAAAATAAGCTCTCGGCTTTTAGTTTTTGTAAAATGAAAAAAAAATATCACAGAGAGCAGAGAGTAACTGTATGTTGTAGTACATCTTTTATACATTTATATTTATTGTGCCCTTCAAAATATTATCACAGAGGCTTCCTTCACACTATTAATTTAGCGTCCCTCCACTTTATTCACAAACATATATACACTTCTTTCCATGCGTTAGAACTTATATACAGAGCCACATACTCATTCGAATGTATTTGTCACTCTGTAAAATATACATTCAAGAATGAAATTTTATGACCTTTACTGTCAGAACCTTTGAGTAAAGTGTTATTAAAGATTTTTATTTTGTTGATAATGGTGTGACTTTCTGATCCGTATTATTGAACAAATTAAACATAAAAAGCCATTACAGTAATTTATAAAAAAGCAATTTGTGCTTTGTTTAAGTTGTTAAAAAAACGACCATGCTTCTTTCATACGTCTCATGTACAGGGAAAATATGCAAACATCGACAGTTTAATGCTACAATAAGTCTTAGTTTTAGAAGTGTGATACAGGACACCGTATGTTTTTCCCAGAAATGTTTATCTACATGTGCACGATTCCGAGAAATTACCTTATCAAATTTTTAAGGCAGGTTAAAAGCAAGGTATACAGGAAAGCCACAAACAGCGCGAAGAGTAAATCCAGTGCTTCGTGGCTGGTATGAATAATTCTTCTCATAAAACTGTTTATTTCGAAAAAAAAAAAAACACGAAACAAAATGGGAATGTGCCAGATTTCGTGATCTCAGCATCCATTGTTTCTAAATTATCTCTAAACTTTTTTTCTGGTGTGACACTCATTGCTTTACCAAATTGAAAGATGAAAATTTCATGGTGGTTTAATGGAACCCTTAAAAGAATTCCCCGATTATTTACCCCTTAGCTGCATGATATCGCACTCGTGCGCATTTTGCTTATGTGTTTTTCTTTTATTTTAACGTTTCTGTCGAAAACACATTGAAGAACTGCGTACATTAACTTTTTGAAAAATTAAAACGATTATTACAATGCGCACTTTGGCAGCAAAACAATCTGTATTTAACTGCAGAGGCATCTATTATTTATTCAGTTTCCACACTAAGCAAAATATACACAGTTTGGTTTTCTTTCAATACATGTACCGTTAACAATAAGCGTCATCTAAATTAGCCATGTTCTCACTTAAACCATAAGTGCATCGGCCCGACGATGATTCCGAAATAAAAAAAAGAATCAGATTTGAGTCATTTTAGCTGAATCTTACTATAAAACAACAACAGCAACAATCTCAAAACCCGATTAAAAGCTCCCGAGTGTAAAAGACAAAGTTGCCAGAATGCTAATTCGAAAACATTTATCACTTTTGTTCTTTTATTATTGTTTTAGTTGGACTTGGCACTAAGCAAGGCCACGAAACAAAAAGCCAACAAAGTAAAAGAACCTACAATAACAATCCAACTGATTAAGTTTGCATTTCGAAACATTATTTGTTAGCACACCCAAATAGATGCCAAACGTTCTTCTTTCCAGTGGCGAGAGAATTTCTGAACTGTAAAATGTGCAGTTCAGTCTGACATTGCAATTGAGTTAACGTTAATGGCCCGGTTAATAACCTTTTCACATTTGAGTTGTTTTAAAAAGGATCACACCGCCCCAATGAAGTCGAAATGTATGGTAGATCTAATATACGGGCGTCTGACTGGGAAAGATAGGCGCATTAAATTTTGAACTCGATTTGTAATGCACCGGGCGAACAAAAACATTTGAAACAGCCCAGAAGAGAAGGGCCCTCGGCGACCCAGCAAGTGTGAAATCAAAATGAGTGTTATCAAGCACAATTGTGGAACTTGGAAATTGTGGAAATAGATGTGGAGTAAATATGCAGGGGAAAGATAGGGAATGGGGGGAGAGGGGAGAAGAAAATTATGGAAATAGAGCGAGAGGTAGATAGATAGATAAATAGATAAATAGATAGATAGATAAATAGATAGATAGATAGATAGATAGATAGATAGATAGACAGATTGGTTTTCACATTGGTTATCAAACTACATGGATCTGTTTGTTGGTAGTAGATGGTGAATTATAGATAAGGTTGAACTAGCATTTAACCGTCGCTGTAGGGAAGAATGTATTTGGGATAGTAAGTTTAACGGTGCTTTCACCGTAGACCCCGGATTAAGGACATTTTTTACAGTTCAAAAGTACTATCCTGTAGTCTTATGTCCGTTGCAGTTACCACAAACGATGCATTAACGAAACGATTAATCTACCAAACTCTGAATCAACCAAATGCTGTATCAACCAAACGCTGAACCAACCAAAAGATGAATCAACCAAACGCGTTGACCCGCTCTGAACAAACCAAACGAGAAATAAACCAAATGCGTGAACCTCCTTCATCTGTCTAATAGGTACAAACATTTAATAATAAACCGAAAAAAAAACGCAATTTACCCAAATTTTACTCCTGCTGGCATTCTACAACATGAATCGTCGGTTAGTTAAGCCAGCAGTGCCCAGAACTGACGAACAGAAGGCCCGGTTTTCTAATCTCAGCCTGTCCTTTTTATCCGTATAATTATGAATATCCAAGAAACATACGCAACATGAAACTAATGAAATATAATATTTGGTAGCTGCAATTACCTCTATTGATAATTATTTTGAAATGGAGAAAACGGAAAAGTTATGCCAATATAATAAATAAAGAACCAGTTAGATCAATTCTTAGAATTTTCTTTCTTTTACTGCTCCTGTTCAACAACTGGGCTAGGGCTAATTATAATTTTTAACCAGTGAACAATAATTTATTCACTCCTCCCAAGTTAGTAAAAGTAACACATCCCCATAAAAATTGAAACATAAATTAAAAACATTTTTTGGAAGAAAATGTATCTAGATTACATAAGTTATGTTCGAGTCTTAAGTTGTAAAATTAATGCGATTCAGGTAAAGTTCATAAGAAAAGGCTGTATGTACATAAATTTGGCAATGTTCATTTTATATAACCATACTTTTTACCAATTATATATACACATAACATTGCTATACATATGAATATTTATTGTTTGCGTGAAAAATATGTTCAATGCCCCATTTTTTTGTATTGCCCATTTATTGAAAAAAAGTTAACAGTAACGCCGTATTTATGTAAATGTGTCACTATAATGTAATGATCCTAAATTTCCCATGGGCATTAAAAATCCTCTGTATTATGCATTCTGTTTAGCTCAAAACACTATCTTTGGGATTCGCTTGGTACTTATAACTCCATATGCATGATACGCAAACACATCTATCCTATATTTTCCCTTCATTTAGCTGTACAATAACACTATTGGATCGGAAATGCAATTTCATAGTAGCGTCCTTCTTATTCGTATAATCTATATTCTTCCGACTAGTTATAAATGACCGCTACATTGTGCTTATAGTCGAATATTTCGTGTTCTAATTATACGCGACAGAAGAAGCCAATTGGTGATGTACTTCTCACTGGCCCATTTCTACAAATTACAATATCGTCTATTGGATTTCGTAGGCCTTGAGATTAATTTCACATTCAATATGGAAATCTTGGGCGAGGAAGGAAGACTGTCAAGCATTATTTATGACATCAATAATTTAATTTTGTATGCCGCCTCCCCCCCCCCCCCCCCAAAAAAAAAAAAAAAGAAAAAAAAAGTTTACCGTGGTATCATACTATTTTTTCCCTTCTTCTTTTTTGTGTGTAAACCTTGTAAGCCTGCCTAAACCCTTTTTTAAAAGGAATTTTCTTTCCTCCTATCGCCTCTAATTTCAGTATTTTTGAATCCTCTTTTTCTCCCTGGATATTTAAAATTCCACCCACTCACTCTCTCACTTTCCAACTATGTAGAAATGTTTCCTGCACATACTGCTTTCTGTACAATGGATCTTCATATTAATTTCTCCTCTTTCTGTGTTGGTGTATATCTCTTTGTGCTATTTTTTCTGATCCCTTTTTATTCTGAATAATTATATCCTTCTTCAGCACGCCCTCTACTCCTCCTGCCTTCGGTCTTTCCTTATACAATATCTTTCAAAAGCGTGTATTTACTTTCGCAGGCAAATGAGCTTTTTCCCTTTATTTAGGACACCTAAAAGAAGTATTGGTTCATTTAGTTCTTGGACAATTCGTCTGTTTTTTGTTTTGTTTTTTGTGTGCTTTAAAACGTATCACTATTAGACGTCTGTAGAACCCCATTTCAGCACTATTGATTTTCTTTTTCTGTACGTATTTTATGACTGTCCACATTTTAATGTTTTCAGTTTTAACGCTTTACCGATACCTTTATCCTTTGCTATATTGTTACGGTCGTTTTTTCATTCTTTTCTTTGTCATAGCATTGCTAATACTCACGTCAGAAAACCTTAACATTGTCTGCTTTTAAAGACTGTAACACATTCTAAGTCTTCTATGCCAATATTTAGTGCTCTGTTATCTTTAATGCTTATACGAATGTGTTTTCTTTGCATTTAGTAATATGTATTTCTTTCTTCTTCAGCATTGAGTTTGTTCATTAGTGTTTTGGCTTCTCTATGGTCATTGGCACTGTCATGTTGCTAACTCATCTACTTCAGTTAGATTTAGGACTTTCTTACTTCCAGCGATATAGATTAGGGTATGCTGGTTGGAGAATAATATAAGAATATTATTTGAGAGGATTTAAAATGCTCAAAAGTGGGAAACTAATACGAGTATCGACACCCTAGTAGTATAAAAAAAAGAACTTCCTTAACCCAGCATTACCTTTTCGTGCTAGTAAAGAAAATTGAAGAAGAATTGCACAGCGAGTTGGATTTTTGAAAACTATCGGAAGCAGCTTTTTCCCTGATGTATTATTATTGCTTTCCCAAAATTCGCATGGGTCGCTCTTTTCTTCAGCATGATTTCGCCTTCCGAGCCCTGAGCCCCACGTACTCTGTTATTTCGATTAATTTCAGTGGGTCGGTAAAGTTCCAACGAACTTAGAAATTAGAACTTATTTGTTTGTTTGTTTGTTTGCTTGTTTTTTGTTTGTTTGTTTGTTGCATAAAGTCCAATGTCAGCATTATAGAACGGGTCCCAAAACTAACGTCTGACAATTTTATATGCTGCCATTCTCGAGACAGAGCGAGGAGACTTGGACTCCTGTCTCAGCTGGTCACATTATACTGACACCAACCGAACCAATAAAGGACGACATTGGAGAAATAAATATGTGGCCAATCAAGGAATTCGAACCACGAACCTCTCGACCTTGAGACTAACCCTCAACCCCCTCCCTGCACCCCCCCCCAACAAAAAAACAACAACAAAGAAACAAAAAACCGAAAATAAAATTGCTCTAATAGTATGAAGCGCTCAAAACTAACCCGCGACATCTCTACAATGTTTTTATTTCTGCCTTTTTGTCATAGTCTTGTTTCAGCGTGTATAGCAGGGTAACAACTAATTAAATTTTCATAAAGAACAATTATTCAAAACACAAAAAATCTGAAATTAAACAAAAGTGTTTGCACCCAGTATGGAAGCTCACTCGTTATTCGCAGATTGCGACCAATAGGTTCACCGCTTGTTTAGCAGTGAAGCCAAACTAATGTGTACATAATTTATCTAATATACTAGGGCCTTGCGAGAAGGAACCGATTGAAAAAAAAAACGGAGACAATATTTTAAGGAATCTGGACCGAAATCCAACCGTAACTCTCTCTTAGACTTTCAATCTTGGGGCCCGTCCATAATATAGCCTATATAATGCTGATGTTGGGCGTTTAACCAACCCAACTACGTACTACAACTACAACTCTCTTAGACTTACAGAGCCATTTAGTCGATCAGCAAACACCACGCCGATCAGGCATGAATACGTCATCCTTTACCATTGGATGAATCGCAAAGTCTGCACTATCCAGACGCCTGAACCCTACTCAAGTCTGGAGCATGCTTAGAGCAATCATTTGTCATAATTGTCACACGGGTCTTGCCTCCGTTTCCTCCTAGGTCTTAAAACAGTCCGCCTCGCTTAGTTTAATCTTCCAGTGGGACTGAAGCTGCCAAGATGGAAGGATAATAAAAATAAAATTGAGCGAATTGTTCACTTGACTGCCTCTTACTGATCTAAGGTCAGACTGGTGGCCGTGAGTCTGCATTTGGCTCAGAATGATTTGAGTTTGTTGCCTGGTGTCCAGCCTCAGCGCTTTATAAACTACATCGTGGATGGGACCCCGAGTTAACTGGTTCGGTTTCTACGATCACGTTAAAAAAAAACACACACACACACACACACACACACATAGAGTGGGTATTCGGAGGATCATGCGCGCTTCGATCAAACAGAAACCAAGCCCATCTCAAAATCATCAATCTTGGGAGGAAAAAAAATCCTCACGACTGTTTACTTCGACAAAAATAATGAAAGTCAAGATTTCGAAATCTTTCTTACAGGACAGTTCTTTGTAATTTGAAGGTAAAGGAAAAAGTGCTGTGCCCACAATTTCGCTGTACCGAATCCCTCAGGGGAACCTAGGGACATTAAACCCAGAAAGACAGAGTAACAAGGAGGAAGAGAGAGAGAGAGAGAGAGAGAGAGAGAGAGAGAGAGAGAGAGAGAGAGAGAGAGAGAGAGAGAGAGAGAGAGAGAGAGAGAGAGAGAGAGAGAGAGAGAGAGAGAGAGAGAGAGAGAGAGAGAGAGAGAGAGAGAGAGAGAGAGGAGAGAGAGAGAGAGAGAGAGAGAGAGAGAGAGAGAGAGAGAAAAGAAGAGAATACAAAACACAGAAGAGTAGGAGAAGGAGATAGAACCATGTAATTTAAAACCTATTAGATAAATCCTACCTTTGCTTCTTCCACTGCGCCTATCCATGAACTTGCAAAGTTATTTCTTTGATGAAATATTCAAAAACATGAAGTTTACTCAAATATCTACCGGTTCTTTTTTTTTAAAGAAACACCCAACTGCTCACTCCATTGGCAAACCTTTTTTATAGCAATATTTTTTAATTTTTTTTTCGTACCCTACATTTTATACACAATTCTATAAATCACATCTTTTTTTTGTCTTTTTCAAAACTATGATAGGTTTGATGTACATGGGCACAGGGAAATTGATGACTTGCATGTGTGATTCCATTACTTGGTGTTAATAATACAGACTTTCCCGTCAATCTTACTACACGCTGACGGGCCAGTGTTAATCACATGGGCTTTTGGTACCAACGAAGAATTAACCCTCTCAAGAAGAGAAAATGATATGTTCCTTTGTGTTGGCAACTAGATCAATTCAGACTTGTTAGGTCTGAACAGAGAGAACATGTCTCTGTCTCTCTTTTTCTTTCTTTTTGTCCGTTCTCTCCCACATACCAAAATTCCCCTGTATAATATTATCCGTATAACACTGCTTTTTTACTTGTCAATCCATATCTTTTATCTATCGAACAATTTATCTATCTATCTATCTATCTATCTATCTATCTATCTATCTATCTATCTATCTATCTATCTATCTATCTATCTATCTATCTATCTATCTATCTATCTATCTATCTATCTATCTATTTATCTATCTATATGTCTGTCTATCTATTTTTATAGCCTTATATCTTCATATCTATCTCTTCATCAATCGACTAACCTCTCAGTTTTTTAGCCTCTGTCGCTTTTTAATGAAGACCCTGCATTAAACTTTAATAACAATCTCTCTTTCTATACTTTCTTCTACTATTTTTGTTACTTCTATTAAAACTACCATTTCTATAATCAATACCCCCCCCCCCCCTATCTCCACTTCTCCCTTTCTCCCAAATCCTCCTTATTTGTCCCAACTCCAAATCTCGCTCTCCATCTTTCAATCCATTTCATTGTTTGTCAATGTTATCTCCCAAGAGCAACATTGATATAAAAACACGCAAATCATTTAAGTACCTTTATCTTGCTTTTTTGTCCTCTTGGTGCCATCTCCAACTATCTACGTTTTCATCTCTCTCTATATATATATCTCTCTCTATCTCCCTTTCTCTCTCTCTCTCTCACCCAGCACTCTCCATCTCTCACACGCATATGCATTCATTTGCATTCATTAATATTCCAACTAAGTTAATGCCACTATGTTAAAGAATAGAGAGTTTATGAAAGTTTGCCATTATGTATACTTCCTCCCCTCTCTCTCTGTACTATCTCTCACTGTCTGTTTTTCCACTCCATATATATCTATTATTAATAATGGCTTTCTTTAGTATCTGTAGGGCCTATGTCTTGTTTTAATTTACTAGTTAATATTCCGTTTCTGGCACGGACATTGAATTTATAAAAAAAAAAAGTGTTTATGACTATGACTGTAATGAACGTGAACAGTCTGCTGTCAGTAGGCCTAGTCTGGGTTCAGGCACAAAATCAATGAACACTATACTACATAAATGCGGAGATGAACAGATGTTAGTTAAACATTTTAAAAGCTAAAAAAAAAAAAAAAAATCCATGTATTTTTTATTTCTGTGGGATAAAAATGCCCAAAAAATAGTGTTTAATGAGCATTATAACATTGAGTACTGATAGCAATTTGTGATCATACACCAACTGAGCATATTGCATAAATTAATATCCAGGGAAGGCGGGCGGAAAAGTGTATACACAATTAACTGCTACACCCTCTATAATAATAAGTGTTTTTGTCCAAATGTTGCTTTACACACTAAATGTGGATTTACTTTCAAAAACATTATTATTTGGTCGAACCGCCGAGAAAAGCGACATTCTCTCCCAGATTAACCACATTATCGCGGGAAAAAAGAAAACTGGTATTCAGATTGGTAAATAAAATGGTGAACTAAAGGAACGGTACTCTATAAAAGAATGTTTATATATCTAAATAGTATTCCTTAGAAGGTAATAAAAGTAGGTCTATATATTTCATAAAAACTAGACATAATAAATTATAAAACACGTTTTTGAGAGTCTGCCATGAAAGTAGAGCATGATTGAGATAAAATTACACAAAGCCAAGAACAAAAATCTATGTCTTTGTCCCAACAAGGCTTAAACCTAGACTTGGGGGAATTCCTCCGCCTCGCAGTCAGGTGGTTAAAGTTTTCTAGATCTCAAGAAATGTTATATGCTGTGTGAAATAAAAATAATGCGATATGCAGCGTTTCTGTTAGTTATATGGATAGATGAAAGATATATCTACTTATTGTAACGCACGTATGACAAATGTTAAAAAGATAAGGGCTTGTTCCCGGGAATACGAAAAGAGTATCGTATAAAGTTACGGAGGAGTATAAAAGCCGGTATTGTACAATCAAAAACCAAACAAGACTGGGCTTTGCCTAGGACAAAGACAGTAAAAAATAAGGGCCTATGTTTACTCATGCATATTATTTGATATTCTAAATCTGTGATGGGAAAAGAAGTGTCGGCGCTTGCCTAGGATTATGCGTTTTTTATATTATTGATCTATAAACTTTTCTAAATACTGAATACATATTAAGATCTAGATCTAAATAATCACAGGAATTAAAAAAAAAAAGATTTGGCCTATTTAGGTCTTGATCTAGACCCAGCGAGGCCTATGCATAGGATAGACCCTTCTTACTCTAAGGATTTACGATGTAAGGAAAAGTTTCCCGGAAAAAAAAGATTATAGACATTATACAAATTCAATAAGAAATTACATTTTCATTCGAACTGAAATTTATCCCTTCTTATTGTGGAACATACCTGAAATTTCTACAACTCTCAAATATATTTCTAATTGGTTTATCTTTTTCAAAAAGATGTACCCAACATAAATAAATAGGTGGACCGTGACGTTTTGTTTCTTTTGTTTTATAAACTAACGGTAATTGTGAATTCGAAACGTCATTGCACTGGACAAATAGACAAAGAGCTACATTCATGAAAAATTTCAAGAAGATCGGTGCTGTAGTTAATCAAAGGTGAGCGAAATTGAGCTTATTTTTTTGTAATATGTAGGCTATAGGTTTCTTGACTCTTCCTTTCTACAGCTTCAACTTCTCTCTCTCTCTCTCTCTCTCTCTCTCTCTCTCTCTATCTCTTTCTGTTTGCCTGTATCTCTTTGTCTGTATTTTAACCCCTCTCGTTTCTGTATCTCCCCCATCTCTCTCTATCTCTCTCTCTCTCTCTCACTCAATCCAAGTTGTTTAAACACTGGAGAGTCGCGATTTTCCTCCATGTGTGACCAGCGTCTAGACAGCAGAATAATGGTTGGACTCACGCATCAGTCACGTTGACTACAGAGCATAGTACACACTTAAAGGCTATAACCAGACGGCTATCAATAACGCTTGATTATATCTCTTTGTCCCAGACATGCAAATGACCAGCGAGTGCAAACAATGTCGAACTAGATGTGAATCTTTACAGAGTGGCTAGCAATTCTACTCTCAATTAAACTTGTGATAATAATGAAATTTAAAATTGCAGGGTTCACTCATATTTTACACTTCTCGTCTATTTTCATGTTAGTCCAGAGATAACATGGTTATCATCATTCCTGTTTTTTCCAAAATGTATACCAGCGACCCATTCTAGAATTTCTATGTCTTACCTGAATCAGACACTCAAACAGATGTAAAAAAAAATTTAAAATTGTTAACCCCTTTCATTACATTATGCTGTTTGCATCTATACTTGACCAAATACATCAGATATAAAATCACTTTCGTTTTTGAAATTTCTTTGGTGCAGCTGAACAACAATAATACACTAATGTCGATGAAATATTTCAAATCGAATACAGACTATGTAGTATATTTCCTGCAATTAAACTTTGGATACTATTGAAATGTAAAATTTGAGGACTACTTCATATCTTTCTATAGAATCGACATTATTATTATCCCTTCTCTTTCAAACTATCCGTATCTTTCAAGTGTTCACCAAATATAATATACATAGATGTTCTGGGATATCAAACATAAGTATTGAAAACACTTGATATTCTTGAAATATTAAACTGTGGATGGCTTTAACCTCTTTATAAATACTTTGTTTTTGTTCTCCTTAAGAGACATAAGACTTTTAAATTATGTTCCTTTCAAAGTTTTTATTTTTATTTTGTGCAAATAATTGGTAACTCACTTAAAACTTATCTGGCCAGAAAACTTTAAAGGATTAAAGCCATCCTGCATTACAAAAAAGCTAGATTCCTTACAAAGGAATTTGAATAATTTATCTTTACATTTGAATGGTGAACGAAACAAACGCAATTGACATTACAACCACTGTACATTGGTTCGAACAAAATAAAGCACAACCTGTTTAGTACAAATGTGATTACTCTTTATTAGTAAAAATCGAATTTTTAAAGTGCATTGAAAACTGAATAAAAAACAAACAAACCAACCTTTAGTCAAAGAGTTAAAAATCTAGCTAAAGTACACCCATAGCATTAAACCTGATGAGGCGTCAGTAAACGAGTCAAACCTGCCTTGTTCAGAGCTGCGGCCTAATGTGTTTGAGCAGTAATCTATGCTCCATCTCTCTCTCTCTCTCTCTCTCTCTCTCTCTCTCTCTCTCTGTCTCTCTTTCTCATTTTCTTTCTATTTTTTTTCAGTAATTCTGTTTCTCTGTCACTTTCTCTGTTTGTCCCTCTGTCAGTTTCTATCTGTCTCTATCTGTCTCTGTCTGTCATTGTCTCTCTCTATCTGTATCTCTCTCTCTCTCTCTCTCTCTCTCTCTCTCTCTCTCTCTCTCTCTCTCTCTCTCTCTCTCTCTCTCTCTCTCTCTTGTTCTTTCTCTTTCTATCTCTGGAGGATACGATAAAGATCAATTTCACGTTGACTATAATTGTCAAGATGTATTTCGGTAGATGAAACACATAGAATGTATTTTTTTAAATTTTATTTTACGTGCAGGGTTCAGTCTTGAAATTTGAAACACAAGCAAACAAACAAACAAACAAACAGCGCTGTCTCCAAAGTGGCTTAGTTCAGACGAAAAACTACTGTCACCCCCTCCTTGTCCACCCAGTGATTATAATGGGGACCAAGTGTAGTTCGTGTAGCCTAGCAAACCGTCTGTGTGTAGGTATACAAATCGCAAAAAAAGATGAAACTGAAGGCAAACAGAGATGTAAAATCATTTAACTTTCTGCTCCGACTCTTATAAAAAAAGAAAACTAAAATACATGAAAAAACTAAATACAAGGTTAAAAGAAGCAAAAGAATTAAACGATTTAAGTTGTTGATTTTCTAGTAAAACTAAAACAAGAAAAAAAAGATTAAAATGTCTTCGGCTTTAAATGTAGAGCACAAAAAAGCAAGAAACAACAAACAAACAAACAAAAACATCCACACACACAAACACACACAAAAAAAACAAACAAACACACAACCAACAAAACAAACAAAAACTAAACTTCAACACTTTTATTGTCAAGATTCTAATGATTAATTATAATGTAAAGACAACAGAAAAACGTATGGATAAGACGATATGAATAGAAAATAAATAGGTTGACAAATGGGGAGGGAAGCTATAGAAAAAATCTACAGAAAAGACTTCATGTAGACAGGCATGTGGATGGATGTAATTATATATACATACATTAATGGATGCATAAATGGGTCATAAATGGACAAATGTGTGGCAGTGTGGATATAGAAAGATAGGTAAATAGTATATAAATAGATAAACAGGAAGATGGATATATAAATATATATACATAATAAATAATTGATAGATAGATAGATAGATAGATAGATAGATAGATAGATAGATAGATAGATAGATAGATAGATAGATAGATAGATAGATAGATAGATAGATAGATAGATAGATAGATAGATAGATAGATAGATAGATGGGAGATGGATTGATAGATAAATAGATAGACAGATAGGTAAACATGTGGTTAGCCAGACAGATAAATTAGATTTATAGTCAGTGTGTAGAAATTCACCACGGAGTTAAATACGAGAGCGTCTTCAAAGGAGATATGGGAGAAAGAGAAGTGGGGAAACGAGGCAGAAACACATGACAGAGACCGATGAAAAGGTGAAAAGCGGAAGGACTGAACCAAAAAGCGAGTAAATATTGGAGAAAAATTGGCACCAGTTTGAACGATCGAGTGAGTAACCCAAGGCCGGTTCAATGGTCAAACAATCTGAGGGACGGGAGAAATCTGTGCGTTTATTCTGGAGGGGGGGGAGGGGGAGGGGGAAGATAAGCAGGAGCAAGAAACTCATAGCAAATCCTATTGAGAATGAGCAAAAGAAGAAGAGTAAGTACGAAATAAAATTGCTTAAGTTTTCAATCTTCGGAACTGCTTAGCTTCTTGGCTGAGAACATAATATTATTAATGTATGTGTGTAGGAGGTAGAGGTATAATAATTAATAAACGTACAGAGGAAGTAAGAAATGTAGAAAAAGAATGAGAGAAAGTGAGAGACAGAGAGAAAGGGGAAAAGAAAAGGAAAGACAGAGAGAGACAAAGAGAAACAGAGAGGGAAGGAAAGAGAGAGACAGAGAGAAAGAGATAAAGAGAAAGAAAGAGAGAGAAATGACAGAGAGGGAGAGAGAGAGAGAGAGAGAGCGGCGACACAGAAACACAGAAACAGAGACCGATGAAAAGGTGAAAAGCGGAAGGACTGAACCAAAAAGCGAGTAAATGTTGGAGGAAATTGGCACCAGTTTGAACGATCGAGTAAGTAACCCAAGGCCGGTTCAATGATCAAACAATCGAGGGACGGGAGAAATCTGTGCTTTTATCTTACGGGAGGGAGATGAGTAGTAAAATGAGAGCGAGAAAATAATAGAAAACCAGGGCGTGAGTGAGCAAAAAAAGGAGTGAGATTAAAAAAAAAAATAATTGGTTAAGTTTTTGATTTTCGGAAATGATTTGCTACTTAAAAAAATGCAAATTAAAGTGTGTGTGATGAGAGAGGTAAAGGTTTGATTAAAAGGAAAGATTAGGAGAGAGAGAAAGAGAGAGAGATAAAGAGAGAGAGAAAGAGAGAGAGATAGAGAGAGAGAGAGAGAGAGAGAGAGAGAGAGAGAGAGAGAGAGAGAGAGAGAGAGAGAGAGAGAGAGAGAGAAAAAGAGAGAGAGAGAGGTGGGTTTGTTTAACGTCCAACGTCAGCACTATATTGTGAACGTCTGTCAATTTTATAGAGACATCGACTAAATGAATATGCCGATCGTGGGATTAGAACCGCCGACCTCTCGATCTGGAGACGAACGCTCTACCAATAGCCAGTTCGCCCACAAAGAGAGGGTAAGAGAAATGGTCCACAAAGAGAGGGTAAGAGAAATGCATAGATAGATTTGGAGACCAACACCCTACCAGTTGAGCCAATTTGCCCCCAGAGAGATGGAGAGATAGATAGAACTGCGGATCTCTTGATCTGTAGACCAGCGCCCTAACACTTAAACCGGTTTGCTCTGGGAGGAGGGTCAATAGTAATTTAACCAGAGCTGCGTAAGATGAAATAGAAAGGGGCTTCATCTTATAATTTAAAGAAATTAAACAGGGCAATAACAAAAGTTCAAAAAAAAAGTCACACGGTTAACCCGTAAACGATCACAAACATTCCCACCAACCAAAAACAAAACACGAAGCAAAAAAAAAACAACAGCAACAACAAAAACAACAACAACAACAACAACAACAACAACGACAACAACAACAACAACAACAACAATCAAAAGGCCCATGATATTGCACTGCCAACATTGCAGAAAAAAGAACCCAGCAACAACCCACCAATGTGGTGGTGCTAGAGATGCAATGTAGGGATGAAGGCCTGGTATAATACAATGAAAATACTTTTGGTGCCAAGCAGGTCTCGATCGGTGCCAATACAACAGGGCCATGCAGTGGTCCAAACAGACAGTGACGATCATACAAACGGCTCCGGGTCTCGGCGATCTAGATAACATTATAGGTCTGGGTAAAAGGTACAGAGAGAGGGAAAGAGAGAGAGGGGGAGGGAGAGAGAGAGAGAGAGAGAGAGAGAGAGAGGGGGCAGGGAGAGAGAGAGGGAGGGAGAGAGAGAGTGAGAGAGAGAGAGGGAGAGAGAGAGAGGGGGGCAAGGAGATAGAGAGAGGTGAGGGCAGGGAGAGAGAGAGGGGAGGGAGAGAGAGGGAGAGGAAGAGGAAGAGAGTGTGAGAAAAAGGGAGAGGGAAAGAGAGGGGGGAGATAGAGCCGAGAGAGAGAGAGGGTGGAGAGGATAGAGAGAGGAAAGAGGGAGAGAAGATAAAGAGAGGGGAGTGAGAGAATAGAGGGGAGAGAGAGGAAGAGGTAGAGGAGAGAGAGAGAGAGAGAGAGAGAGAGAGAGAGAGAGAGA
>RQTK01000029.1:421520-436518 GCA_003991915.1 Elysia chlorotica | reverse complement strand
AGAGAGAGAGAGAGAGAGAGAGAGAGAGAGAGAGAGAGAGAGAGAGAGAGAGAGAGAGAGAGAGAGAGAGAGAGAGAGAAATATGGGTAGTTGAAAAAGAAGGCAAAAAGATTGCATACAAAAACACTGCACAGAAAAATTATATTTAATCAATGTTATAGTTACTGCAAGACTTAATATAATTCTCTGAGAATATGTTATTAAACAAAAACTATTTTGTATGAAAGCCAATATGGTTTTTATCCTGAAATGATGAAGAATTGAGTTTTCACCCTGACAGTTAGTTTTGACCCAACTGTCAGTTTTTTCAATGGAGAAGAAAAGATAAGGACAGAGAAATACTCGCATTAATCTGGAGAAATCGCTTTCGGTGGAGCAAAGGCTCTTGGAAAGATTGTTAGTTCTTCTCGAGTGCTCCAGAGTGGCCAAGAGAAGCTGTCCGGAGAATAGGAGGGGGCAAGAGAGGGGCAAGATAAAGTTCATTTTGAGGTAGGGCTAAAAGGAACAGAGTCGTAAATGATAATGGTGGAGACTTGGGGGAAATAGAATCGACGTAGGGGTTTTAAAGGGGAAAAGAAAAGAAAAACGTGAAAAGAAAAAAGGAGGAAAAAAAAGGAAAAAAAGAAGACGAAGAAGAAGAAGAAGAAGAAGAAGAAGAAGAAGAAGAAGAAGAAGAAGAAGAAGAAGAAGAAGAAGAAGAAGAAGAAGAAGAAGAAGAAGAAGAAGAAGAAGAAGAAGAAGAAGAAGAACATACATTTAGTAAAGAAAGACGGAAAACAGTAACCGCACCACGTAGAAGAAAATAACGATAAAATAGCAAAAGGTTAGAAACTTAAATACATGGATAGGTAAAGAGAGAGATGGAGAGCGTGAGGGACAGCGAGAGGGAGCGAGATGGGAAGAGAGCGAGATGCAGTAAGATAGATAGATAAATAAAGAGAGAGAGAGAGAGAGGGAGAGAGAGAGAGAGAGAGAGAGAGAGAGAGAGAGAGAGAGAGAGAGAGAGAGAGAGAGAGTCTAAAATCTTAAAATTGAAACCTGTAAGTTGAGGCTCTTTTTCTAATATTTGAGAGAGAAAAAGATATTTTCTAATGCATTTTAGTTCTGGAAAAAAAGTTGTCTTCAGTCTTATTAGTCTTATTTAATAACAAATAACACAACCGGAGAAATTAATTGTTGTGGAAATATAATTCAAACCGACTGTAAATCAGAAAAAGCCTGATGCGTGTATATATTATTAGACATTAAGTAGCTAAGTGAATTTAAAGCAGCAATGCGCTTTACCCAATGCAAAAAAAGATATACTTCATAATGAACAATTATTGTGTTAGTTAAAGCATTTGCAATAATTGATTTTTGTGGTCGTTGTTTTTGTTGTTGTTGCGATTTTCGCTTTTTTGTGGGTTTGTTTGTTGTTGTTGTTGCTGTTGTTGTTGTTGCTGTTGTTGTTGTTGTTGTTGTTGTTGTTGTTGTTGTAGTTGTTGTTTTTGCTGTTGTTGTTGTTGTTTTTGTTGTAGGGGGTTCTACTGGTATTGTTTCTATTTTTGGCTATTGTTTCATTCCTGCTGCATTTCAGACATACTTTTCATCAAGCTAAGTAGTTAGATGGAAAAGACATCACTATGATAATTAATTAGAATAAAAGCGACTTTTTGTTCTAACAAAGGTTAGGCTGTTTTTCTTAAGAGAACAAGACAACAATTATTGTAATGGGGTTTTACAAGTAAGACGATTCTGTTAGAAAGAAAAGTCTAAGAAATAATGAATATTAAATAGACCTTTCATGTAAAGCTTTGCAGGGGAAACAAACATTGTCTGTGGAACAATAACCCTCCTATAAGATGAGTCTAT
This sequence comes from Elysia chlorotica, assembly GCA_003991915.1. Taxonomy (NCBI): domain Eukaryota; kingdom Metazoa; phylum Mollusca; class Gastropoda; family Plakobranchidae; genus Elysia; species Elysia chlorotica. The sequence goes on along the minus strand of RQTK01000029.1, from coordinate 434,667 downwards.
TTTTACAGTGGCCAATTCACTCAGATAACTATTTTGATTTTGAAAAAGAATGAACCCGTTTATAGCCTATATAGTGCTGACGTTGGACGCTAAGCAGCAACCTATTACATTTTTTAAAACAAACTCGAGGGGTGGGTGAAAGGGGTAGGTTGGCCAGCTCCAGTGGTAGAACGATCAGGTATTATTTGAGAGATGCGCTGTTCGATTCCCGATATTTGTTGGATTTCACTCCTACTGGTTGAGATGATATCAGTATAGTATGACTAAGATTGAGACGAAGTACTCCCGCTTTATCTTTGAGAAATTGGGTGACGAAAATAGAGAGAAAAATGGAGAGAGAGATAGAGGGACACATAGAGATAAAGATAGAGAGATAGATTGAGAGAGAGAGAGTAGCTGAAATAGAATGAGAGAGAAAGAGACCAGGATAGATAGAGAGGCAGAAAAAGTGAGTGAGAGATGGAGAAAAATAAAGCAAAGAAAAAAAAATGAAAACTATGATAATTAATTAGAATAAAAGCAACTTTTTGTTTCTAACCAAGGTTATGCTTTTTTTCTTAAGAGAACAAGACAACAATTATTGTAATGGGGTTTACATGTAAGACAATTCTGTTGGAAAGAATAGTCTAAAAATAATGAATACTGAATGGACGCAAAGGAACAGGTTCTATTATTTTGAGAGTTCGGCTGTTCGATTCCCAATAATTATTTGTTGGATTTCACTCCTACTGGTTGAGATGATATAAGTATAATATGACATAGACTGAGACAAAATACCCTTGCTTTGTCTTTGAGAAAATCGGTGACGAAAAAGCTATGGAAACAAGGGCAGAGAAATAATAGTGGTAAGGAAGAAGAAGGTAATATTAAAAGAAAGTAAAGAGGCACAGCTGGTTTTCAGAGCATAATTTACAGTATGGCTAGACGGCTCCGAAAGGATTGAGATAGAGAGAAAATTAAAGAGAGATACAGGGAGATCTAGAGATAAAAAAGAGGGATATATTGAGAAGGAAAGAGGCTGAAAGAGAATGACAAAGAAAGAGACAGGATATATAAAGAAAGGCAGAAAAGGTGACTGAGAGATGGAGAAAAATAAAGAAAAGGAGAAAAAATGGAAAGAAAAATAGACAGAGGTAGAATTAAAGAAATAGATAGATATATAGATAGATATATAGATAGATAGATAGATAGATAGATAGAAAGCGTTTCCTGTTGTCGAACAGAAGAAAACCAGTCGCCTGAGGAGAGCTACGGCTCGAAACTCCGGAGTCGCGACAGGCAAGTAATTTTATTATTATTATAGATAGATAGATAGATAGATAGATAGATAGATAGATAGATAGATAGATAGATAGATAGATAGAGAGAATATTAAAAAGAATTATAGACAGAGAAAGAGATATATAAAGAAAGAGTGAAAGAAACATAGATCAAGAGAGAGTTACAGCGAGAGGCTACAAACAATCATAAAAGCAAGTCCTGTAAGGCTGCAACATCAAAATCTAGATCCAACTACCAGATCCACGTATAAAGTTCTCGAAACGCGACCGTAATAACAGGTCCAACCAATAAAGACCCACAGTTGATGGCTTTTGCGGGAGTGAGACAAAACAGGCCTATTAATTTATTTCCCTTTGGAGACTTACAATTTCTAGAATTTGAATATAATAACCTCTTCAACTTGCACTTGAACGTACATAAATTGCTTGTATAAAAATTGTCTAATATCTTCGTCTTAAAATAACCTTGAGCTGTGTCGGTGGATCTTAGAGCCGTTACTGTGCTGGTGTGTCATAAAAACAATTCGGAACTGTTCTACCATATTCACGTTTTCTATCGCTTAAAGTACAGCTAAATAATTATAGTCGGAAAAATACTATTATAGGGTCGGAAGTACAAAGACGTGGTTGCTTAAAGCTCGTCGTAAGCCTTCTTATTCGTATATCTTAAAACGAGCTGTGCCCTTACTACAAATGTATTACTTAGGACCCCTTGTTGATGTACATCGTGTCTTCTCTCTCCCTCTCTCTCTCTCTCTCTCGTAAAATTGTCAGGCATTAGTACTGGGATCCTCTATAAAACTGACATTGGGCGCTAAGCAACATACAGGTACAGCTCCAGTTTGTAAACTAAATAGACTATTTGATCTACGTGATACAAATTATGTGCAAGTGATCTGAAGTACATCAGATATTCACAATCAATGTGAATAGGCTGATGGGTCGATCAAAAATAAATGCCTTTCTTAGTAATCCTAGCTGTGCGTACGGTTTGAATCAAACATATCACTTAAATTAAAAGACTACCGGAAAAAGTCGGAAAAAGTCACACAAAAAACTCCCTTGCTATTGGCAAAATAGACATAACTTCTAAATCATCAGACTAAGCATTTATTTTTTCTTTGATTTAATAAACCCTTCCCCGCCTCAACCAATTTGTACGTATGGACTAATAATGTATTTTCAATCACACACGCTCTGTATGTGAGAATCCCGTTTTTCCCCATGTGGTATTTTTAAACATTACAAAAACTGTTTTGTTTTTCCGATCACATGACAGCTGCTTTAGAAAAGTTTGGATCAAGACCCTATCTTGTGGTCTCATTCCCTTTTTTGGAATATTCAAGCTCTGAAAAAGAATAATGGATTTACTGACTGGTTTATTCCCTAGATAGTCTTATATACCAAGATATAAATGAAGTAAAACTGGTGGCCCCAATAAGATTTTTGTTTCTGAATAATTAGCCTTTCATTAATTTGTTGATATATAATTTATAATAATGAAGATTTGTTCCTCCTATTCGGGCTGTATTATATGAAAGCGCTGGAACTGTTTTGTCGCGGCTCCAATGAAAAGGGTACACGTAAATATTTCATAATAATTATTCGCAATTTCAGATAAAGTAAATAATAAAAGAAGACTATGAGAGGGACGGAAAAAAACAGGCAGTCATAATTACTATCACGAAGAGGTAGAACATTGTAAAATTATCAGGCATTAGTACTGGTACCCTCTATAGTGCTGACATTAGGCGCTAAGTAACAAAGAGGTACATGCCCAGTTAGTTAATTAAATAGACTCTTTGATCTACGCGAAATGTGCATGTGAGCAAACAATTTGAATAGGCTGGCGGGTCGATCAAAAACAACTCTTTTAGTAATACATTCTAGCTGTGCGTAAGTTCTGAATCTAAAATATCACTTAAATTAGAAGACTACAGGAAAAAAACGGACTATCTCAGAAACAAAAATTCCGGTTCTTTTGTCATAATAAATGTGACTTCTAAATCATCGCATATATATATATATATATAACATCTTTGATTTAATAACCCCTCCCTCTTCCACCAATGTGTGCCTATGGACTAATAATGTATTTTCAAGCACACACAGTCTGAATGTGAGAAAGCCCGTTTTCCATGTTGAAATAATAGAAAACGTTTGAGGACGGAAACAACGAAGGCAGTCATATTGACATGGCAAGATAGAGAGAGATAGATAGATAGAGAGAGAGAGAGAGAGAGAGAGAGAGAGAGAGAGAGACGGTAAGAAAGGAAGGGATGAACAACAGTGTGGATTAAATAAAAGACAAAAAGAGGGAAGAATCCAGAAACAGAGACACGCATTTTATAGATTATGAGAAGCTGACAAACGCAAAAATATGAGAACCCTATCATGGGCAACATCTGGTTCATAGAAGAAACAAACCCTGAAACAAAAATTCAGCTTATAAACAGGAGGCAAAAGAACCGAAATTGAAACTTTCTTACTTTGCTATAGTTCATGCACCACGATTGTTTTTGTTTTCTTTAAGGGGGTTGGGGCGATCTCGTTTGAGTGGCAAAGCGCTGTGCGTCTATTCCGAGATCGCCGATTCGATACTACGTTTGATCACGAAAATTTGTCCCATTTTGTTCCGTACTGGTTGTGTCGGGATAAGTGTCTGTGAAATGTGACCAATAGAGGCAGAAACTATGGGATAGCTGCTCTGTTCTGGCTTTGTGGTCCACACGAAGATACCGGATGGCATGAATATGAAGCTTGTCTGGATCTATTGCACAACTTCCTTTGTTGAGGTATTGTTTTTTGTATGTTGTTATTGTTATTGTTGATGTTGCTAGCGCTGCTGCTATTGTTGTTGTTGTTGTTATTAATGTTGCTGTTGTTGTTGTTGGTGGTGGTGGTGGTGGTGGTGGTGGTAATATGGTTTCTCCACCTCTCAACACATTTTCGTTATTGTTGTTTTTTCTTTACGCCCCAGTTTAGCAATGATCCCTCAGTGATTTCGTAGGCTAGAAAAGATTTATGGTTGTGCACCGGCGCAGATTTCTGTATCATTTGCTATGGGTCCCGTTATCAGAGGGTGTTGTATATGTGTGGCAGCACCTGATATTGTCAGACATAAGTGTTGGCACCCTTCATAAGATTCTGCTGACGTTGGTGGTGAAGCAACCAGCCCATTCACTCACCCACTCCGTACTGTATCTATGTAGCAAGACGTTAAATTTTAAGTTATATTAAGACCCGTACGCTGCATGGCCTCGTTGCTAAAATTTCGCGTAAAGAAACAAACCAAAATATCTTGAGAGGTGGAGAAACTAAGCACCACCACCTTCACCACCACCACCACCACCACCACCACCAACAGCAACAATAGCAACAACAACAGAAAAAACAACAAAAGCAGCAACAACAATAAAAACATTTCCACAACAAAACACACAACAAGAAAGTTGTGCACTAGATCCAGAAAAGGTCGACCAGGATTGTCTAGACTTCCTGGTCTCTACCCCTGAAAACATCCCCATGGATTTCCTCAGATCTATCAGAGAAGACAGTTCACTCGAAAGACTGATACCTTGCCCTTTTACTGCCATGAAGAAGAAAACGATGTATTTTCCAATTTAATATATTTTTCGCTCAAAAGTTTTAGAGAGTAAATTGAATTCTAAAAGTTACAATTACAAGGCTGCAAAAATTTAAGTAAGGAGTCTATTGAAGTTTTTAATTTTATTTCGCGTTTAGTTGAATTGAAAACTACTAGCAACATTATGTTTTATTAATATATATTGTTTTTTTTTGTTCAAAACACACCTTCTTAAAATCGGCCGTAAGAATAATTCAGATTAACGTAGGACTTAAGCCTCTGTAATTTAATACTTTTTTTAAAGCGTTATATTTCTCCAAAACATTGTATACAGTATGAAAATATAGAGGACATTTTTTAAATAACAGAACTTAAACGATAGGACCTCCGCAAGAAATGCACCTTGACATTGCATGCATTAGGGTAATGCAACAATCAGTCTGGTAGTAAGATGATAGTGAGCAGGCCTTAAGGTAACGATGGTGGATCTACCACAAAAAATTAGCAATCCCAGCAGACTCCTGAGCGTGTGTATATTATGATAAATACATACTGCATGAACAAGTCGGGAAGGAGGGGGTGGCGATAGATATATAGATGTATAGATTGGTAGATAGATAGATAGATAGATGGATAGATAGATAGATAGATAGATAGATAGATAGATAGATAGATAGATAGATAGAGGGATAGATAGATAGATAGATAGATAGATAGATAGATAGATAGATAGATAGATAGATAGATAGATAGATAGAGGGAAAGATGGTTAGGTGGATGCAAGAAAATACAAGAGAGAGAGGGAGAGAGAGAGAGAGAGAGAGAGAGAGAGAGAGAGAGAGAGAGAGAGAGAGAGAGAGAGAGAGAGAGAGAAAAGAGAGATACAGAGAGACAAATAGAGAGACAGATAGAGACACATAGAGACAGAGCGAGACAGAGAGAGACAGAGACAGAGAGAGACAGAGAGACAGAGAGAGACAGAGTGACAGAGACACAGAATGAAATGGAGGGAGAACTAGGAGAAATAGGCTAAACAAGATGGTTGAATAACCTAGATTATGATTATGTTTGTATCCTGTCTGTGACTGGTTGTTATACAAGGGATAGCCTACGTAAAACTAAACGCTGTTGTGAAACTAGATATTTACTTCCTGCACATAACAATAGGTGCTCTTGCACTCTGCGCAGAGATTTACCATTATTGCGCCAAAATAAGCGTATTTATACGTCTTTTTTTTTCTTACACTTTTTGCGGAATTTTCTTCATTTCTAGGACTGCTAACATTGGCAGAGCTGCAAGTAAACCTCATAATGCAATTCAAAATCACGCTCTGCAGAAGCAAATGAAATTCATGGTTTTGGCTGAATTGCGCTGTTCCTGTAGTTTTGAATAATGGCTTGCTTTCCTTCGTAGAGTTCTGTATAGGGCTAATGTTGCCCGATTGCTTTTCGAATTTCCACTGTTTTGTGCAGCGAATTATTATATCTACACGAACTCTAGAAGGCAAACGGTTACGGGCATATTGTGTTTTTAAAAAGATATTTACATAATAGAGTATAAAGATAAGATTTCGCAAAAAAGTTATTCCACTAATGGTTAAATAATTCGAAAAATGATCAACAAACAGAAACATCGTATCGACATCTCGCAGTAGATGTGAAAAGATCCCGTTTGTGCAATTATGTTCTCTTGTAAAGAATAGATGTAGAATGCATAGACATGATGTAGCATACGTCCCGTCGAAAGCCTTTTTATTCTTATATTGTTACAACGAGTCGTTAGCTGCGTCTTGTTTGTGCATTGTACTTTAGGAGTCGTAAGTACAACGTCGCCGTAGGTTTCCATTGGTCTCGATACCTCTTCTTAGCATATCTCAAGACGAGTGTTAAGTTTACCACAAGGTTGAGCTATAGACCCTTGCATAAGTCATAGCGTTCAGAACTCACCCCTCTTGCTTCATGACATAACTGGAACCTGTATTAGAGGTTATTTATTTTAACTTATTTGGGGAAATACCATTCCCTATAGAAAAACAGTTCTGCAAAATATTGTGACGCCAAATGAAGATATTTCTGGTTTCATCGTCTCTTTGTGAATCAGTTCGATCTAATTATACAGAAGGTGTAACAATAATACTATGTAATTCCCATTTTATGACAACTTAATCTGGGCTAGAGATGGACCTATCAGCAAAATTGAAAAGATTCATGAAAAATTTAGATAACAGAAATTGATGTTAAATATCCTTTAGGCAGACAAAAAATTGCACCCCTAGGTTTCCCCCCAAAAAATAAAAAAATATGTATATATATATATATATTCCTGCGTGCCAAGGGCGCGGCACCGGTTCCCCAGGCGTCTGGAATTAAGTAACGCATGTCTCCCCTAGTTCCCAGTACAGGGTGAACAGTGCGGGCATCCGAGAGCATGCAGCAGAAGTGGTCCGTACCCAGGGGAAGAGACCTGTGCCTGGACTCCATCGCCCGTTTCGGGGATCACCGATAATACTAAAGACCTTACGATCGACCCGAGACGATACCAGATGACATAATTATCACGCCTTTTGTGATTGGAGACTCTCGTATCGCTCGTTGGCTCCGTAAGTCTGGGATAGTGCTATGATTGCCGGAGAAGATTCCGTTACTTATCGACTAAGTCTTCGTTTTCGTTATGGGTCCCATTTCGCAAGGTTTCTACTAGTAAGTGGAGTGCTATGTTAATACAGTAATATGCTGAAGCTAGCGATTCTCGTTGAGAGAGTTCTTACATTGAACCCATAAAGAAAATTAACATAATACAAAAATGCTATGTCGGCTACTTTACTCTTGCGACAAGGATGTCGGGTTGTATAGAGACCTATAACAGTAGCAAGTGTTTAGACTGAAAATTAACCGATTTTATGACGTATAGAGACCTGTAATGGTAGCAATCGTGTAGACTGAAAATTAACCGAGTTTATGACATAGTCCAGGCGCACTGACACGGTACTGTAACTGGTGGGACAGTGGAGGTATCGTGTGATCAATGCCATATATTCTCACAAGGGACAAGTCTCCGAATTATATCTTGAGAAAGAGAGAGAGAGAGAGAGAGAGAGAGAGAGAGAGAGAGAGAGGTGAGAGAGATAGACTGACAGAAAGAGAATGAGAGGAAGATAAATAACCAGAGATAGATAGATAGATAGAGAGAGAGAGAGAGAGAGAGAGAGAGAGAGAGAGAGAGAGAGAGAGAGAGAGGGGGGGGGGGGGGGGGAGAGAGAGAGAGAAAAGTGAAAGAATTATAATATATACTAAAAAAGTAAAGAAGTTTTTACACATATTTATAAATGTGCCTGTTTTGTTTTATAATTATTTGTTGTAGATTTATTAATTTTCGAAACAAAAGAAAGAAAAAAAAACACCAAGAAGGAAAAAAATAAAAGCAAAAACAAAAGAACCCCCTCATAAAAAAGCACACACAAAAAACCCACACACAATGACAACATGAAACAGATCTGAACACCAGCATAAATTATAAAAATAATTATGAGAAATAATGTCTTTGTGCTGTATAAATGCAACTTGTAACTACACCTAGAAGACGTATTTGTAGGGCGAGGTGTGTGTGTATTTGCGTCTGTGTGAGTGTGAAGATAATGAGCACCTTGATATTTTAGCTATAGCTATAAACAAAGCTTATAAACCACAAAATCATCTATTCTGAACCATTGAGGTTCAATTAACCTGTCCAAATAATGAAGCATATAAGAATATCATAAAGGATGTCCAATGCTAATGATTGCTTGTTTATATAACGATATGTCCATTATTCTTTTATTTTCAATGTTAAGTGGATCAAAGTAATGCTTTGCGGTTGAAAATCATTATCATTTCTTCCCGAGCAAAGATAATTCAACAATGGAAGAAAGCCTATCAACATGACTTTTGTTTTCTTTTTTTTTAATGATTCCAAGGTCCTGATTGCATTCGCAATCCCAATAATCGTCTTGCAAATGTTTGGAAAATATCATAACAGTTGAAATAGAGCCTAAAGAAAAAAAAACGGGACCAAAGGGTTATTTAGACAAGTAGTGGTGCAAAAAAAAGAAAAAAAGAATACATGCATATTAGGAAAAAAAATGAATAGAAAAAGGAGAAGAAGAGAATGAGGGAGGAAGAGAGAGAAAGAGTGAGAGAGAGAAAAAAAGAGAGAGAGAGAGAGAGAGAGAGAGAGAGAGAGAGAGAAAGATAGAGATAGCAAGAGAGAGGGAAAGAGATAGAGAGAAACAGGAAGAGAAACACATCGACAGAAAGACGACAGACGACAAACAACAGAGCGACACAAAGATACAAAAAAGACAGAGATAAAGCGACAGAAAAAAAAAACAAAGAGAGACACACAGGGAGAGATAGTAAGATATTGTAGTGAATAAAATAATAAACTAAAAAAAGAGAACTAGATCAATTTTTCTTTCTTAGAATGTTAAGGCGAAATGTGATTCGATAGCAACGTGAGTATTTGTTTCATCCATTCACCCATGCAAAATCAAATATCGCATTTTTCTTGTATCCATCTAAACGGTAAATTTTGCATGTTTTTACTTCCTCTTTCTTGAAATTTTATGACGACATCTTCAAGTTTTAAAACTCGGTGAATCGATATTGATTTTTTTTTTCATAGCTAAAACAACAAGTTTTTTGTGTCCCACTTGGATATCAATCAATTTAAATATGGAAGACAAATAAAAAGAAAAAGAAAAAGAAGAAGAAGAAGAAGAAGAAGAAGAAGAAGAAGAAGAAGAAGAAGAAGAAGAAGAGGAATGTCTTGTATACAAATTTTGTAGATGGTTTCTAGGTTTTAAGCAGTGCCATGACACCATTATTGAAGCACTTAGTGCAGCGTGAAAGCTGTCAACCTTTGGTTCACAGGGTGAGCAAAATAACTCATCCCCTCCCCCTCACGGGACACAAGGTATGAATTATTCCAGGGACCAATGTTTTGTGTTGCAGAGAGAGATGAGAGGTAGACCTGTCTTGAGGATCGTCACAGTCGAAAGAGAGACAAACTGGGGGAAAATATAGAGGAAGGGCATAGACGTAGAGAAAGAGAGGAACAGAGAGAAAGTGGAAGGGCGAGATAGGGAGAGAGAGAGAAAGAGAGAGGGAGAGAGAGCATTAGTGAGCGAGCGAGAGACAGAGAGATTAAAGCAGCGGGATAGTAAGACTGTGACATAGAGAGAGAGAAAGACAGTGAGAATGAGAGAAAAAGGAAAAGAAAGAGGGAGACAAAGAAAGAAATATGGTAAACCTAAAAAGAGCGACAAAAAAAAAAATTAAAAGCCACACTTTGATATAAAAGGTCCACAAAAAGGTTTGTTGAAAACAACCAAAACTACACTTTTTGCTTATTTTACGAAGAAGGGAGTACTAAGTGACACGCGACCTAGGGCCCCCTGCTTGTCTGTTAGGTGCGTTACTCGCTGAGATTTCTTTAGTCAATATATCCTTTGTTCCTAAGTGTGCACCCTACCGTCAACTTTAACTTCGTTTTTTAGACGAAAGGTAACTAACGTTCGTGAAGTCATGAATTTGAGTTTTTTTTTAATGGAGGCGCGCTTTTTCAAATATAATTGAAAATAAAGATTGCTCACACAAAATGCGTTGTATAAAACTGTAACTCCCTTATTGCGTTTCCTATATGTCATGAAGATTGGGGACTACTTGACACTTGTACCTCCTACCTCCTACTATTTAATACAGTGTCTTATCATCTGGACCTTCTTGGTGCATTATAGTTTACAGTATAGAGATCAACTTTGAGACTGTATGTAGTGAGATAGAAAACATGAAATAAGTAAACCATCCCTTTTTCTAAATCATAATGTCACTCAGTAAGGACACCAATACAAAACTAGTCAAAATTATTGAAAAATTAATAAAAAGAAAAATATATTCTTTTTCTCAAAATAAAAGAAAAATGTTTAGGTGAAAATTAATAATTCGTTCTTAAAATCAATAAATATTTTTAGATGAATATATTCTTTTTTCCATAGACATATTTTACATTTTATCCAATGGATATCCTATTTTAAATGCTGTAAGAAAACAGCTTCCCATTGTTTAGGAGACTTTAAACAATATTTTTTTTTACAAGAAAAATTATCTAGTTTGCGACAACGACTAAAGAGGTAAACTTCATGAATATTTCAGTGGGATGACTGAACAAATCCAAGAAAATCCTCCGCGACATGATGATTTTCTGGCGGAGAAAGCTCCCACTCTCCCCCTCTCCACCCTCTCTGTGTCATTTTTCTCTCCCTGTCTCTGCATGACTGACTGTCTTATTGCCTATATCTCTCTTATCTTCCTCTTCCTCTCTTTCTCTCTATCTCTCTCTATGTTCTTTGCCTCTATTTGTCTGCTCATCTGCCTCTCAGTCTCTCTCGTTCATTTGTTCTCTTTCTCTCTCTCTATGCCCAATCTCCCTATGTGTCTCTTTATCTTTCTTTCGTTCCCGTTCTCTCTCTCTCTCTCTCTCTCTCTCTCTCTCTCTTTATCTGCCCATCTATCTCTATCTCTTCTTTCACGCACTGTCTCTGTCTCTGTCTCTGTCTCTCTCTATCTCTCTCTCCCTCTCTCTCTCCCCCCACACTTTTTTCTCTTCGTTGTTTAACGTCTCCTACGTCTTCGGGATACTCTAATGCGACGACTCACTCTACAAGACTAGCTGGTGCTCCATGGGGAAAGTCCACGAGTTGGATCAGTGTCGGATGTCCAGTAATCCCCTCTGTTACCAGATCGGCCAGGGGTAAACCATCGTACATACCCAGCACTCACTCTATCGATCTACAGTCTGGATCAGTCTAATCTTGCCGGAGTCACAAGATGTACGTTTGATACGCGCGCTTCATTCTCCGCTCTTTAGTTAGTTACTCTGAAGAGTTAGGTCGTCTTACAAGCTTAGGAAGTGATCCTAACGCCTTGGTTCTGGGAAAGCAGCGGTTCAATTCTTGTTTTCCGTCCGATACGCGACGGTCGTTTCTTTCTCCAGATTTAGTTAGTGACTCTATGGTGGCCGTGGTGAGATTGGTGGCTCAGTAAGTGAAACATTGGCCTTGGTTTACACATATTTTGCAGTTCGATTCTTATCTTGCTGGTGAGTAAATTATTATGTTGTGCTAGTTGTTTTTTTTTAACTCTGGACAATTTTTTTTATTTCGTCTTTTTTTTCACTTGAACTTTAAAGTATCCAAATGTGGTTATTAAAGGTAAAATTAATATTTATAAAAACTCTTGCGACATGACAAAGGCGCGGTAGTTTAAAGCTTGCCGTGAGCCGTATTATTCCCATCGCATATTTCTTAAGACGACTTGTAAATTTAGCCCAACGCTTTACTTAAACCTCCCTAATTATTGTTCTTCATTTAAGGAAGTGTGCAAACAATTAAGCTTGTATCCTGTGGATAGAGTGTGCATTCACTTAAATTTAGGTTTCGGGGTGGGGGAGGGGGGGGGGCTGTAGTCCTGGGGTAGAACAACGGCTTCCGACCACAAGATCTGTGGTTCAAGCCCTAGGGATTTCACTCCCTACCGGTGGGGTCGGTGTTAGTTTAATGTGACTGGCTGAGATAGGAGTCATGGTAATCCTGTCTCGTGTGTGGTAGCACATAAAATTGTCAGACGTCAGTCTTGGAGTCCGTCCACAATATAGACTATATTGTGCTGATATTTGACGTTAAACCAACTCAACTATAACTTCACTTGAACTTCGGGTCAATTACTTACGGAGCACATTTTATCGAAATATTCATCCCAGACTTAGATGATACCCCAAGCCAAAAGCATACGCTTAACAATTTGCATAAATTACCCCATTTCTCTTTTTATTTACCACCGCTTTTCTAACTTAAGAAAAAAAAATACGAAAAAAAGGTAAAAGGACCGATTGATGTTGAGTACAACTGGAAGTTCATTAGAAAGCTTTCAGACGCACGCGGCGAGACCGGTTTTAGTTGCCTATGCTCGCTATGTTTGCGCTAACGAACCAAGGATTTCGATTAAGCTTTGGCGTGTTCAAGACGGGGTGACGGGTTCTTTTCATTACTCACGATCGACAGAGTTTTCTAAAGAAAATCAAAGCAAAAAAAAAAATAAAAAAATAAAAAAAATTAAAATTGGCCGCCTTTTAGCCTATCGCTATGTGATCACAAAACTTGCCTTTTACATAAGATGAGAGATTAAGAAAGAGATACAGAGAGAGAGAGAGAGAGAGAGAGAGAGAGAGAGAGAGAGAGAGAGAGAT
>RQTK01000029.1:396396-410326 GCA_003991915.1 Elysia chlorotica | reverse complement strand
ATTATTATTATTATTATTATTATTATTATTATTATTATTATTATTATTATTATTATTATTATCATCATTATTATTTATATTGTTCTGTGTTATGATATTGATTTTTAGTTTTTTTCCACATTTCTTTTCTTATTGCCTTAGCCTTTTCATTTTTAAGGTTGCAATGTTGATCTTTTTCCCTAAAATAACTTACATTAGTTTCACTTTTCGATAGCAATATGTCGCTTATAGACACAGAATAAACAGACTTATGGCGCACAATATTTATCAGTCTGTCTGACTGGGAATCGGTTTAAGCTGGCATCAGGTTCTCTACTCTTTAATTTATCGTCTAGGCCCCAGACAGTGGATCTAGCCCGATTTGGCATGGGTACTCGGGGTCCATAACACTCTGACTATGTGGGGGGGAGGAAGGGGCGCTATAGACCTACTAATAATTATGCTAATAATCATCTTGCAGATTTTGTAGGATGTACGAAATGGCTTGTTAGTGTTTGAGAAAGAGGAAGCGAGTGACAGAGAAAGAGTGAGTGAGAAAAAGAGAGAAAGAGAGAGAGAGAGAGAGAGAGAGAGAGAGAGAGAGAGAGACAGACAGACAGACAGACAGAGAGACAGAGAGACAGAGAGACAGAGAGAGATAAAGAGAGTGAGATACAGTGGGTGGGTTAGTTCAAGAGAAAGGCATATTGAACTATAGGCATAGAAAGACCTGTAGCAAAAGAGAGATGGAAAAGGAAGTAAGGCATAAAACGAAGCTGATAAATAGAGAGGCAGAGAGAGAGAGATAGATAGATAGAGAGGCAGAGAGATCAAGAGAGGCAGAAAGCGAGAGAGGCAGAGACCGTGAGAGGCAGAGAGAGAAAGAGAGAGAGAGAGAGCACTTTTTAATGCGTTTTTAAAATATAAATTAAAAATGACTAGTAAAGATTCAAATAGTTCTCTTTCAATAATAAAGAGAAAGTGACGGGCAGAAGAAGGCGAGAGATTACAATAGTGTGTGTGTGTGCATTTGGGGGGTTGGGGGAGGGGGTAATCTTTAAAGAGAAATAAATAATTAAATTGATACTTTTTATACTGAAACTGATGATAAAACGACCGAAATATTTCTTACAAAAATCGGCAATCGTTTGATATAGGTTCCCAATAATAGATTTTTATTTCAAAAATTTACTATAAATAGGCTAAAAATTATAACATTCTCGCTTCTATAAAGATACCCTACCTCGCCCCACACCTGATTCACATATAATGAATTTGATAATATATATCTACTCACCCCTAAGTCAAACAGTGTATTGACGAAATAGCATAATACTCGTATATTAATCTGCCCGAGAAACCACTAAACAGGCTAAAACGAAAAAGATGCACGTGCTTAGAATATTTTTTAACTGGACTGCAAAAGACTTAAACATTCTGTTACATTTCATCTTTCTTGTATGTGGAAGCATTGATAGATTACGGACTTGGAACTTTACCAGACTAGGCTCGGTTCAGTCCATCAATCTTGAGTTCTTGACAATCATATTTAACTATATTTACTTTATATACTTTCTATATAGCGGGTGCCCTCGAGGCCGGTAGGCCAAGTCAAACATTTGGTTCCTACCTAAGGATGTGAGTGATACACTTTACTCATTGAACTGATTTTATCTCACCACACATAGGGTTGTTATCCCAAGTCCTTTTCGCATCTACCTAACTTTCTATCCTTCTGAACATCTGAAATCATTTATAGGAAATCACACAAAGATATAGCCATGGGTTTAAAGTATTTTTTACTTACCTTTACTCGAACACTATATTTTATCTTCCTCGCATGGACACATTGATGATTTTCTAGACTAAGAGTAGAATGCACAAACAAGACGTAGCTTACGGTGGTAGAAATATAAGAATAAGAAGGATTACGACAACACGTAAGGTACGTCATGTTTGTGCATTCTACCATTAGTCTAGAAAACTATCAACGTGTTCATGCAAGGAAGATAAAATATAGAAGACTGATGAGTCTAGTAAAAATACTTTAAACCCATCGCTGTATGTTTGTGTGATTTCCTGTAAATGAATCCAGATAATGTCTAGAAGGATAGAAACTTTGCTACGATCAGTGCATCGATCTTGAGTTCCTGACAATCATATCTAACTGTATTTACTTTAAAAGCGAGCGCCTTGTCTGTCGAGCAGCCAAGCGAAATGTATGATTACCACTAAACATGTGACGGTATCGATTGAAGCTTTGGCATCTCACCACTCAATGTTTGAATGTTGTTTTAAGAAGATGATTTGATTTTCACTGCTTGTCTTTCGCATCTATCTTGCTACCCGTCGCTCTCCTCACACATTTGGAATTATTTCATGCATACTTCTATATCATTCTATCTCCATGGTATCATTGCATCTCTATCGTGTTCTTATTATCCATCAGTCTGTCTATACATCTAGCTGTATATGTACCTTACGGTTTGTATTATTCTCTCCCTACCGCACTTCTTAATCACAAACATACATTTTTCGGCATTCCTACTCTTCTTTTAATCCTCACATTTTTTTCTTTTTTTATTTTTATAATACCCAAAATGTATCCATAAAAGATTTCAATGTTAAAAGGGTATTTATTTGTACCTTAGAGAGTGTTATAATTTAATACAGCATCAGAGCCGAATCCCTTTTGCGTTGACCTAATTGAATAATGTGGTGAAAATCCAACCCACCCCAAATTATTCTTCTACTCTCTAAGGATCAAGTGTCTGATACTTGTTAGCTCAGTTATTACGATTTCATCATGATATTTCTGCATTTTAATCCCATACTAGTATTATTGGCCTTCTTAAACAGGCTATAATGTTCAATCTGAAGTATAACATAGTTTTTTTAGGAAAAAGTTTTTTAATACATGCTTTTTGATATTTTTTTAAGAATGAGGAAATGTTTTAATTAACAATAAAATGTATTGTTTTTTTTTTAATCACGCTAGAGCAAAAAAAATATTCCAAATGGAAGAGCCCGATAATATTCCATTTTTAGGCCGTGTGTCAAGAAGATTACGTGGGTAAAAGAGAAACAATTGACAGTGTTCAAACACAATAACTCAAACGCGTTTCGGTTTGCTATGTGGGTTTCTTAGCGTTTAAAGTCAATCATCGAGCCTATCGTGGGCACCCCACAAGAAAACTTTTGGAAATTTAACTTACTACCACACAGAGATGCGGGGATATTATGACTCCTTTATCGGCTGGGTACATTATACTAATTCTAACAAACTGGCCCCAGCGGTGATCAAACCCGCAACCTCCCGAATTGACCAGGGCGGAGTCAGATACGCCTTTAAGAAGACGTTTGTCTTCCAACTTGAAAAAACGACATAAAGGCGAAACAGTTAAAATATTAGGGTACGAGAGCTAAAAAGTTCAACGAAAATTTTAAGAATGTTTCTACAAAAAGTAATGTGTGGACGACCAACTTAAACAACAAACAAACAATAAAAAGCGCTTTCCTTTATCCGAAATTCCAAAGCCTAAATACATCGTCTCTTACCATTCCAAGCCAATAATGGACCAAAACAAAACTGTTTTTACGCCAAGAGAGGTCACGTAGTCCGCAGTCAAGGTGAGCAGTATAGCGATACTGTCAACCACCCCGGAGACCAATGTGGACATTTCAGTCCAATAAGTTTAAGACAAGTCTGTCTGATTTCCCCCCTCTCTCTGTCTGTCTATCTTTGTCTGTCTGTTTGTCTATCTGTCAATCTGTTTCTCTGTCTGTCTGTCTGTCTCTGTCTGTCTGTCTGTCTGTCTCTGTCTGTCTGTCTGTCTGTCTCTGTCTCTGTCTGTCTCTGTCTTTCTATCTCTCTGTCTGTCTGTTTGTCTGTCTCTGTGTGTCTCTCTCTCTATCTTTCTCTCTCTCAAACTGTTCAAATAAAAACTGAAGACACGCTCATATAATTGTTAGCCAAACTAGCGCTACGAAACGGCATGCTATCTGCAAAAAGTATAATTTATATTGACGGCCAAACAACATTGTAAAAATGGCCCACGAAAAGTTATAAGTGTAAAAATACCACATCAATACAACTTATTTTTTCATCAATTCAAACCCCATTCTCTAACCATTGTAAGCCCATAAAGAACCTGTTTGTAGGGTAGAGACGTCGCATTATGAGCAGTCAGGGAGAATACAGCAAAGCTGCCAACCTACTCGGAACCGAAGTGGATAAATATTTCCGTCAAATGAGATGTAGTGCAGGGTAAGGGTATACAGGTTTAATACGCTTTCTGGGCAAGAGGTTGGCGGCTCTAAATTGTATCTATTGCTCTGTGTTCTGTGTGTCTGTCTCATTCTCTAAACATTATGTATTAACTTCCCTCTCTTTTTTTCTTTCTTCTTTTTCATCATTTTCTTCTTCTTCTTCATCTTCTTCTTCCTTTTCATCTTCTTCTTCTTCTTCTTCTTCTTCTTCTTCTTCTTCTTCTTCTTCTTCTTCTTCTTCTTCTTCTTCTTCTTCCCACTTCAAACCCTTTAAGTCCGTAGGACTGCAACATTACTGTAACTGTTCTAACTAACCACCCTAGTCATTATAGCGGACATTGATCTTAGCGAAATAAATGCAAGGCCCATATACACAGATACGCTTTCTAGACGGCAGGTTTGTCGGCTTTCTGTCTGTCTGAGTCTCTTTCTTTTTTTCATTCGTCTTCCCCTCTTGCTCCATATCTTAGTGTCACTTTTTCTTTATGTCTGTCTGCTTCTCTCATAAATATCCCTTTTATTCTCTTTTATCTGCCTTTCTTACTGTCTGTCTGTCTGTCTCTCCCTCCCTCCCTCTCTCACTTTCTCTCTCTCTCTCTCTCTCTCTCTCTCTCTTTCTCTCTATTTCTATCCGACTAGGAACAACATTTTAAACACTCTTTAATACTTTCTTTTTTTAATAGAATTAGAATCACTATAACAAGCTTTTATATGTCGCAAGAAGGCAATGGTGCTAAATAGATAAACCATTTATAGCCAACCACCCACACCAATAAGCCCAAGACGCAGCGTCCAAAGACCCGCTTTCTGGGCGTCAGGTTGTCAGCTGTGCTCCAAGCTATGCCTCTCTGGTCCCGTCTAGTCGGGCTACCTTGGCTGGACGTGGCTTGGAACTTTGTAGACTGACCGAGTGTCTTCAGCCCAGACAGTCCGTGGGATGGAGGCAAAAAGTCATTGATAATTTATCTAGGAAAGCGCAACTTGTCGGGTAAACACATATGGTGAGGGGTTTTTAGGGTACAAGACAGGAAGGTACTGTTTAAGGATCATTATTTTTTGGGGGGTATCTGTTATTCTATGTAACTCTATGTCACTGACTCTGTCTCTGTTGGTCTCTCTCTCTCTCTCTCTCCTCTCCCCCCCCCCCCCCTCCCCCCCCCCCCCCCTCTCTCTCTCTCTCTCTCTCTCTTTCTCTCTTTCTCTCCTCTCATGTAACAGTACTGTTTTTGTAACGGTCACTATTCCGGTAGCTGTAGAGGGACTTGTTCTGCTGTTCATGAGATCATTATAAATATATGCTTAACAATTTTTTAGTCAATAAATTTCGCCCCTCTCTCTCATTGTTTTCCTTTGGATATATCATCCCTTCACCCATGTGCCCTTTTTTTTCAACCGCGAATTATGATTATAAGATAATTGAATGATTAAACATTTACATATTGTAACTTCGATCCGATCCAGTTACCGATACATCGGTGGGTTCCTAGTGCAGCATTGATCCGAAAGCACCTGTTGGTCGGAGATTCCCAATGATCAGAACGCACGAAACCACTGCGTTCCAAAAACAGTGCGGGGTTTTGATAGAAAATAGACCCTAGTGGATGTAATTGGATCTGAACAAAATGAGCCAACTGATACAACAGCTGCGGTAATATTGGAGAAGCCCGGAGATGTGACTAAGTCTTATATGAATTTTGTTTCGAAGAATTGTATCAGTTTGTATGTTTTCAGCTGGTTGTCCTACCTTCCTCCAATTATGTAAAATCCTTTTTTTTTAAGTCTATTCCTTATATTCTAATTAGATTATTTTGCGTATATGGCTTAAGGTTTGCTTCCTTAAAAAATAGTTAAAAATCAGTCTGAACATTCTTCAAGAGCTTTAATTTTAAAAAAGAATTAGAGTTACCACGCCTCTCGTAAGTTTAAAGTATCAAAAGTACTTTGAGCTATATTTGTGAAATGTCTCACTTAATCTATAGTGTCTGGTCCAATCGTCATTTTTACAATTTTCGTTTCATAGAAAGCCACGGACGACTCTGAATCTATAACTCACTTTTATTTATTTTTACCAAAAGTGTATAGATGTGAAAATATGCAATTTATTAGCGTGCCATTAATATAGTACATATAAATACTTACGTTGATTACAATAAGAATTAAACGTACAACCAATCACTTATTTTTCTTAGGCTAGGATTCGTGGAAAGACATTTGTTTTTAATAAATAATTGCATTTAGTAGACATGCAAATCATGTGTCCAACCCTGGATAACTACATTCCAACTGTAACTCAAACGGAAAAAGATGAGTTAGCCGCTAAAAGAATAGTATAAACGGATTGCACAGTTTATAAAGCCAAAGTTAAAAATATAAAACGCATAAGAAGGAGTGAATGAAATGAAATGAAAATGTAAAAACAGACAAGAACACATTTTTAAAACGGAGACTCATAGATTTCAAATTTTCTTTTAATCTCTCATGTTTGAGTAAGTTGGCGCTTGGATCAAAAGATAATTTAAACAGTTATAAGCACCTTTCTTTGACGGCACACACTTAACTCATTTGTAGAAACTTGCCACATACTTAATTCATTTGTAGAAACTTGGCACATACTTAATTCATTTGTACTCACGTGTTGCTAATCAAAGCATTGGCCACGACGTACGCCTCAAAGTCGTTTTACCACATAAAAAGAACATGAAAATTGCGTAATTTTTATATCATTGGTGCGGTACTAAAACCTTCGGAAATATAAAATTTCGGTTAAAATTTTTCAACAGTTTTAGTATTATCGAGGAATTGGACAGAAAGATGATTTTAAACTATTTCACAATTACTGTACAGTAGCCGAATCGCATATTTGAAGTATAGAATGAAGTAAATGGTGAACTACTTAAAAAACAAATAAACAAAAAAGAAAAATATTAACAGCAACAACAACAACAACAACAACAACAACAACAACAACAACAACAACAACAACAACAACAACAACAACATCAACAAGTAGGAGCTGCAGAAACAAGAAGAAAAAGAAGAAGTAAAGAACAACAACATCAGCGCGTAACAACCACAGAAAAAACAACAACAGGAAAAAAAAACAATAACAACAACAACAACAACAACAACAACAACAACAACAACAACATCGGCGAGTAACAACCACAGAAACAACAAGAACCAAAACAACAACAGTAACCCCTCTTCCAAAAATTGAAAGCTTCATGTCCTCAAACCGAAGATTACTATGCCTACACAAATTGATTTTTGGCCAATCGTAGGTTTTGAACCTGGATCCTCCCAATTAGGAAAACCCACCACTTAACTACTTGGACCAATTTGTTACGTCCTTGACATCATTGGTTATTTTTTTTTTGCGTAAAAAGAAAGCGTGCTGCCCCCACTGTTTTCTATAATTATTGTCTTATTCTATTTAATAATTCCAGGGCCTGCCTATCTTCTCCGAAGTATTGCAACCCATCCCGTCTGTTTATCCTCATTTCCTCATTGTTTCGATGTTGAAACTCAATCGTCCTACAAAACCGTTACTCAAAATTAGATTTGTATCAATTTGTTACGTCCTTGACATCATTGTTTCTCTTCTTGTTTTTTTTTTTTTTACTTAAAAAGAAAGCGGGCTGCTCCCACTGTTTTCTATAATTATTGTCTTATTCAGTGTTAATTTCCCTATTCTTTACCAGCCTACCTCTGCGTCTATGGTTGAATTACAAAAACCTATGTCGAAAAAAAACAACAAACGAAATTGTTTCTTTTTGTTTAAGGTATAATGTTATCTCTCAGGAATTGCTGGTAGTCACATTTCTTTCGACCTCAATCAGTTTGAAACAATTGAGCGTTCTACATCTTTTTTCCTAACCGTAACACACTCATATCTCTGTCGTGTTTTCATTCTCTTTCTCTCTCTCTCTCTTACTCTCTCTGATTCTCTCTCTCTTTCTATCCCTCTATCTCTCTTTTGTGTTATAACACACACGTATACACTTATACACACACACTCTCTCTCTCTATCTCACTTTCTCTGATTCTCTCTCTCTTCCTATCCCTCTATCTCTCTTTTGTGTTATAACACACACGTATACACACATACACTCTCTCTCTCGCTCTCTCTCTCTCTCTCTCTCTCTCTCTTTATAATGTTTTCACTATCTCTCATTCTCCCCCTCTCTTTGTCACTAATACCTGCCTGTCTGTCTGTCTATCTGTCTGACTGGCTCCCTGTCTGCCTCTCTCTCACTGTCTATTTTTGTTCTGTGAATTTTATCTATCTGCCTCTGTGTCTCCTTCAGTCTATAAGGCCACCTCTTACTCTCTGCCATCTATCCCTACTCATTTCTCTCTTTCATATCATATATAATAATTTTTTAAATTTTCATTTTTGATCAAATTCAAATCTCTACTCGCCTTTTTATCTAACGCCTCTCGGATTGACTTAACAATTTGATATAATTAGACTGAACTTTACAGAAAAATTGTAAAATTTATCTACATGAGATACAACCAAACATGATAAATCAAAGGAAACAAACAACACCAATAATAATCGAAACATCCCTCAGCGTCCTCCCATGTTTTCTGCTCCAAACCGAGCATCAATTCGCCAACTAGATACTTCCTCGTTTTACCATCCTATCCGCTATTTGTTATTTATCCCTTGTTTTTTTTATCCTCCCTCTACTCATCGTAAGTTCCACTGAGCTTAAGAGCTTGGTTGGGGAGATGGCTGTTTCTCTCAGCCTAAGCCTAATGTATCCCCCTGGAATAGATGACAATCGTATTCGGCTACAATGCTGGGCTGAGACTGCTGGAAGTGGGGACAGCTGTAAAAGTAATCTGAACTTCTGAAATAGGGAGGGTCTTCCTGGGTTACATTACTATCGAATTGTGCTTTCACCCCTCTCTTCTTCTAAACATCCCGCAATGATGCCTTGTCATTTCTTCGCAACCGCCCCTTCTTCACCCCCGTCGATATCTAGCCATTTCATCCCCCCCTCCCCTCCCCCAATCCCCCGTGTTTTCCGTTTTCTTATCATTTTTCAACATACCCCCTTTCCCACCCCAAAATGTGGTCTTGCTATTTGTCATTTTATCCGTTCCCACTTTCGCCAGCTTTTCGTCATCCCCAACGATTTCTTGTCTTGTTTTCGCCAACACTACCATTCTCTGATTCCAACTCGTAATGGTGTCTAGTCATTTTTTTTTAATACACCGCCAATGATTTTTCGTGGTCATTTTTGCGGTACCACTTTCTCACCTTGCCCCCTTCCCTAACCCCGAACGGTGTCTTGTCATCTTGTCTCTCCATCCTAAACCCCCACCACGTTCAATCCCAGGTTTCGTTATTGGGGACCGTTATAGTACGAGGCTCCAGATGAGGATTTTGTTTCTAGCAGATTTAACGGACGGAACGCTACGATCCTATTTCCTTAATTGGATTAAGATCCGACTCTAGAGAGGGAAACAAAACGATCGGCTTTTCTTCTTATAGTTATTATTGTGATAAAGATTAACAAATCTAGATAGTTTTATTTTATTTACAAAAAAAATATAGTTCCATATAAACCTAAATCTCCATGCATTTATCTCAAGTAGAAAGCATATAAAAAAACAACTATTGTTGCTGCTGTTGCTACAACAGTTACTACTACTACTACTACTACTACTACTACTACTACTACTACTACTACTACTACTACTACTACTACTACTACTACTACTACTACTACTACTACTACTACTACTGCTGCTGCTGCTGCTTCTGTTGTCACTACTACCTCTATTGCCCATGCTACTATACGTTACTGTTGCTTCAACCACTATAATTTGTTGGCCAACTGCCAATTCTTTTGAAGAAAAATTAAAATAAAATAATGTTGTGTTGGAAAACATGAGATTACTTAACTTTTTTTCGTGATTTTACGCATTACTGTATTAAACAATTAATATTATTATTATGATATTTGTTTTCCCCCATAAAGCTTAACTTAAAAGAAATAATGAAAATTAGATCAGATATTGCAACGATGGAAGAAAATTGCATACACTAGAACACAAGCGCAAAGAACATTGTTATAAATTTAGATGGGAAGAAAAAAAAAAGAAAACATGGATAAAATAATTCGCCAGCAAAAAACGCTGCTTTGTCATAATTATATTGCAGTTTGAGAGAGATTGATTCTCTTTTTTCGCAATGATAAATTATATCCTCTTCCTTAATCAGTATTTCAAACTGGTCTTTGTGGGATACAGAGCGAGAGAGCGAGAGACAGAGAGACAGACATAGGGATATAGACAGAAAAAGGGGAAAGGCGGAGACATTGGAGGAAGGGAAAGACATAGACATAGTAACAGAGAGACAGACAAAAAGAGAGGTAGAGAGGAAAAACAGAGGTATTAACAGAGAGAGAAAGAGACGGAAAGAGAGAGAGACAGAGAGAGAGACAGAGAGAGAGAGAGAGAGAGAGAGAGAGAGAGAGAGAGAAGGAGTCAGAGAAATAGAGAAAAAAATGAGGAATATTTCCATACCCTTTTTTACTGTTGTAGCACAAACTAGTGCGTCATCTCTGTATTTCCTTTTTATCAACCTCTCTATACATCTTTATTTTAGAAATGTCAGTTTTCTTTATTGTTAGGAAATTCTTGTATTATTTATACGCTCTATTGTTTCTTGATGTCTTCTTTTACGCATTCAGGTCCAGAGAAAATTTGTCGTTTAGTTTTACAATTTCTTTAAACAATCTACATTTTTAATCATAACATCAACGCTTTTCTTTCTTTGTGCTTCTCTCTTCCTCCCCCACCCCCAACCACCTCTCGTTCTCTCTCCCTCCCTCTCTCCCTGTCCGTTTGTTTGTGTGTCTGTCTCAATCCCCTCCCCCTCCCCTTATCTTTCTCTCTATCTATCTCACTCACACACACATAATTGTACTCAATTGTTTCAATTTACACAAGAAAAGGAAAATAACACTGTTTTTATTATTACTTTGAAGTTAGGCGATTAAAATCTATTTTCTTACACCGTGTTCTTATGGCCTCAAATATGGATCTGATTTTCATTATGCAAGATCGATCATCGCACTTTCAATTTAAAAAAAAATCCATCTTTTATCTCCCCACTGCAAAATGGAATGCGTTTTTTCCTAAGCTGGTCATTTTTTTCTTCTTTCTTGTCAGAAATAAAGCCTTTAAAAGTGCCGTTCTAAATCTGGATGGTATAGTATCGATTCAATCATACGGCACTAAATCTGTACGCAATTCTAGAGGTAGTTTCACAGAACGGCTCATTTGACGAGGACATAAAATTGGAACTATCCAGGCGAAAGGAGGTAGATTTGGAGCGGAATTGAAAACGGGGAAAAATAAAAATAAAAAGGTACAGGTTATAGTACTCAAGAAAGGTTATATATCCCGAGGGAAAGAAATAGAAATAAATAAATAGATAGAGAGAGAAATAGATAGATAGATACATAGATAAATAAACAGGTTGATGGATATTTAGATAGATGGATAGATAGATATATAGATAGATAGAGAGATAGATAGATAGATAGATAGATAGATACATAGAAGGGTAGATAATAGATATATATAGAGAGAGAGAGAGAGAGAGAGAGAGAGAGAGAGAGAGAGAGAGAGAGAGAGAGAGAGAGAGAGAGAGAGAGAGAGAGAGAGAGAGAGAGAGATAGATAGATAGATAGATAGATAGATAGATAGATAGATAGATAGATAGATAGATAGATAGATAGATAGATAGATAGATAGATACATAGATAGATAGTGTATTGAGATGATAATTGCGTACTTATAAGGTTTGCAAAAATAACTGAGAGCGAATTTTGGTAAAACTCAGCCCTTTCAAATCTGATATCATATATAAAAAATAGTTTGATCTACAACTTTGCCAATTCTCCTTGAGGCGATAGATTTTTCTGTTCTTCTTTTTTATGGATCATGTCACAATACAGAATACAGAATACAAAAATCTTTGTTCATCCCTCAGGGGGAAAATAAAGTACGCTCTCTTCATAGAACTGACAAAATTAACCATTTCTGTAGAATTTCAATGTGAATGACTTAGTAAAATCTCCCTACCCCGTCACTTTCTGCATGCCCTCTAGGAATCCCAAGAATCAAGGACGTTATAAATCAAATCCATTACGTGCGGATTATAATGTGTTTTCCCTCTAGGAAAAAATATGGTTGCTAAATTTGAAAATTTTTTTAGGGGAATAGAAAACTAGAGAAAAATCTTTTAAAGACGCGGGATTTTATTTTTTGAATGGCGAAGGACTTGCGCAAAACTACAACATAGAATAACTTGTTATTAGATTTTAAACGATTTAATAGATTATGATTCTTATAAGCTTATAACAAAGGGGTTTTGTTAATAATATAAAGCTTTGATCATTACGCATTTCTTCTTATTGTACCAGTGCAAAATAAAGAAATCAAGAGAAACATTTTTCCAATTACTTTCGAATCTTTTGAAGGTATTGGCAATAGTCTCGTGAGAACTACGTTGGAATATAAAATATCAAAACAGTGTCTTTGAAACACTACTTTTACTTGCTGCCTCCCAGAGACAGTGAGGGGATACGTTACCAGGACTTCTGTCCCAGTCGATCACATTATATTGACACCGCGCCTACTAGCAAAAACAGAGAAACGCTGACTACCCAATAGCATTCTCAATAATGCCTAATTCCTTATACCCGCAGCATTTAAAAATATGAACAAATCAAAATCTCCCAATTTTATTTCCTATCACCCACTTTCGAAAATAAACAGGTTTCGAGTGCGGCAAGGTGAGGGCAAAGTACTTCCAAACGTTGCCCCCTCCCATTAAATTTGCTGATGGTCATTGAATAGCATCAGTATGCATGGCATAGCGGGCACACGTCACTGCCACATGGGTCCCTCCACCCCATAGGGCATAGTGCCCGTGGCGTCAGGAGGGTTAATATGCTGTTTGCATTTTAACTAAGTCCATTCCCTTTAGTCGCCAATACAAGTTTTGCGATATCTACAACGTTAACAAATGACATAATTACGTCTCTTAGACTTGGGATTTTCTAATAGCTCATTGGCTCCGTAAGTTTAGGATAGAGCTATGATTGGACAACAGTGCAGATTTCTGTACCTATCGCCTTCGTTTGAGCCTTCGATCTTGTTATCGCAGTGCCTCAAATGTTTCTCCCATACAAATAGTTTGTTGCTTCATGGGTTAGAACAAGTGGGACTTGTTTGGGTGTGCTTGATTGCTTTATTTTGTTTTTGGTGTTAGTTTTTTTCTTCTGTATTTTTTGTATATTTTTTGGTGGACGGGTTAGTGTTCTATTTTCATTTGGTCGATAATGTAATATTCTAGAACACAGTTTGCACCTCAGAAAATATCGTTTTGAAGTCGAAATAACATCACTATTGAGTAAAGCCCACTTTTTTATACAGCCTATTTAAGTGTATTGCAGCCACTGAAACGTATTGCTGAAAATTATCTTCGTGTGTATTTACTAAGATTGGATTCTAACCACAAAGTGGAGCAGTATGAAGCGCTTGAATTTCAAAAAGATTGTGTCTCGAGACTAAACCCTGTCTCATTTTCCACGGATTAAGGAAAATTTGATGACTATAAACATTACTCTTTATACACTGAAAAGACATTGAA
>RQTK01000029.1:383331-396372 GCA_003991915.1 Elysia chlorotica | reverse complement strand
CCCCCCCCCCCAGAAAATAAAAACAAAACAAAAAATGGAAACCAACCAAACAAAAGTCTCCGATAACCTTTATGGTTATTCGTCAACCTGAGAACATTGCACGGGTATAAAAATAAAATAATCCGCGATTAAAAACCCCGCTGTGGATATCTAAAACCTAAAATCTTAAACCCTCTGTGGCAAAAAATAAACCCTGAAAATTTCTGCAAGAGTCCGATAAACTAACGTTTCTATAGTCCAATTTAAAAAGTCTATTTTAAGGGTAAATTGAGAGTAAAATAAATTAAGAAAAAGATTAAAGTGAACGTCAGTGCAAAACGACGCACGACCTTTCTTCATCTTTTTAACCATCTATTCTGGTCTCTTTGTTGTTCTCCTTCTCAATCTCGCTGTGTTTTTTGTTTTTCTTTCGTATTTGTTTATTTGTCCTTTTTAGACGTTTCCTTTACATTTTTTTTAAATATCTGCTTTTCTTATATCGAAACTTTGCCTTCCACCCCCCCCCCCTTTTCTGTATATCTCTCTTCTTTTCCTCCGCACCCACTTTGATTTGTCTTAAAATAAAATAGACAAAAAAAAACAACAAAAAAACAACGACAACAAAAAAACAACAACAACAATTAGAGAAAAAAAAACCTGGAAAATACATTTCTGTTTTATCTAGCCTCTGTATGCGTTTTAATGTCTTTCCCTTTTTTCTCTAAAACAGTCATGAGTCTAACTATATGGTGTTTTCTTTGTTCTTCCGTAATTCTCAGTTCTTTAAAAACATAGCTTTAAGTCCCTTGCAATGGAAACATAACAGTTATTGACTTTCATCTCCCTCTCCTTGTTCGCCACTCTGTAAATTTTACGCTGGGGTAAAAATAAAACAAGATATGATTTAAAACGCCACCGAGAATACTTTAAATTTAAAATCTCAAAACCTCTGTGGAAAAATAACACATCAAATATCTGCAAGTCTCCGATAAAATGGGCAGTTTTTATCGTCCAATTTAACAGCGCAACCTAAAAGATAATCTGATTGTACGAGGGCAGGCTGATAAATAAGGGCCGTTTTTAAAAAACTTTTTTATTTGAAGGACTACAGAAGCAAGTTACACATCAAATGAAAGCTTAGAGTCTCCCCTATCTGATGAACTATCATTTTTCAACATAGTCACTATCGCGTTCAATACAGAGGCGCCAGCGTTGTACAAGTTTTCGCACTCCGTCGGCGAAGAATTCTGGTGTCTGGGATCGGCACCAAGAGCGAACATCCGCCTCAAATTCTGCATCGGTTTCATAGTGATTTCCTTTGAGATGTTTCTTCAGCGAAGGAAATAAGAAAAAGTCAGACGGGGCCAAATCAGGACTGTATGGCGGATGTGGTATGGTAGGAAGTTCCAACTGCTGTAAAGCGCACTGGGTTTGGCGATTGGTGTGTGGCCGAGCATTATCGTGCTGGATGACAACGTCTTTGACTGTGTCCTGTCGAACCCGTACCCGTCTTTTCATACCAGTTTTTAAATCGCCGATAATGTTAAATTAGCTTGCACATATTTTAAGTTGACCGGCAAACCACTAAATTGTTATGGAGTTTCTATGATTTGCTCCACGACTCCTAAGCTTCGCAAGGAATAATATATAAAAAAGGGATACAAGTTAAGAATGAAATAGCAAACCTCCTACTTATCAGTCTAGAACACTAACCAAGTACGTTTTCAGCGGACACATTTTGTCCATAAAATATATATTATATCAGTAGATTTTTTAAAAGCTTATACATGAAGTTTTTATATAAATTTTGTTACATGAATGGAAGGCTTTTAGACTCTGTTAAAGTAATATGGTCAAGTGTAGGCCAGGCAGAAGCTATCATTATTTTCCTTAAGAGGATATTATCACGGTTTATTCACTGCGTTGGCTTTTTCCTTAACTATATATCGTTTTAGCGTTATTTCTGTTTATCTCCCAGGACCTTTATTTTGACCTTGCCACCCACTTATCGTCTTTTTTTCCGTTTTACAACAAGTCTAACCTCTAACACAAACTGGTCTTCACCCTCTAACACCCCCCCTCCCACTCTCCTTGCCAATGTTATAAATACAAGATTGTATCCCTTACTCTTTATTACGCTACCTCATGAGTTGAAAAATATGAAGATCTTAAAATTTAGAACCAGAATTTGATTAACTCTCAAAGGACCAACGTTATCACTTTGGGAGAGATAGAGAGGGATATGTATATATATATATATACCATTCTGTTTTATCTCACCTCTGTATGCGTTTTAATGTCTTTTCTTTTTTCTCTAAAACAGTCATGAGTCTAACTGTATTGTGTTTTCATTATTCTTTAGTAATTCTTAGCTCATAAAAACATAGCTTTAAGATCCTTGCAATGGAAACATGAGTGACTTGCACCTCTCTCACCTTGTTCGCCACTCTGTATATATAACGCTGGAGTAAAAATAAAACAATCCCTAATTTAAAACCCCATCCAGGATACTTTAAATTCTAAATCTAAAACACTCCGTGGAAAAAAAGCCCATAAGAATTCTGCAACTCTTCGATAAACTGGGCAATTTTAATAGTCCAATTTAACAGCGCAACTTTACAGATAACCTGATTGTAAAAAAACAAACAAAAAAAACTCCGATGTAAATTTAAGAGCGATGTTTCGTTTATGCACACCCTACTCCATTTTTCTTCCCTTTTTTCCTTCTATCACTTTTCAATTCTCTCTGTCCCTAAATCTTGGCAATAAACCAATAAATCCTATATAGTGCTGACGTTTGACATTAAACCAACTAAACCCAGAAGTAGCCCTCGATCTTGGAGTATATTTTTTTCAGTGTTATTTTTTTTCTCGCTCATATGTTTATTTGTCTTTTTCACACATTATTTTTCTTGTGACTCACTGACTTTTACTTCATGGTACCCCATTTATCTCTCCAGCATTCACACACCTCATCGATTACTTTTACAATCTTTCACTTTATATATTTCTTTTTCTCTATCTTTACCTCTGTTTATTTCTCGTACTCGTCAACCCCAGTTCTTTCCGTCTCTCACTCTGTCTCACTCAGCCTCACTCTGTCTCTGTATCTGTCTCTGCATCTGTCTCTGTATCTGTCTGTGTGTCTGTCTGTCTGTCTGTCTGTCTCTCACTCTCTCTCTCTCTCTCTCTCTCTCTCTCTCTCTCTCTCTCTCTCTTGCTCTCTCCTCCCATCACTTCTCTACTAATGTGTTAACATACCTGCTCTCAGTGGTTCACGCCGTGTCTAAATTAATTCTTCCATTTTCTGCTGTCCCTCTTGTGATCTCACAACAGCTTTCCTAGCAAATGGAAAACCATCTATTTGCATTCCTCCGATGTTTTTACAACCCATGTTTACAATGTATTTCATTTTTTTAAATTGCAACTTCTTTTATGATTATATCATTACTAGATCTTTTCATACCAGTTTTTAAATCGCCGATAATGTTAAATTAGCTTGCACATATTTTAAGTTGACCGGCAAACCATTCCGTCGTCGTGGGGTTTCTATGATTTGCTCCACGACTCCTAAGCTTCGCAACTATATTAAGCTAAGAAAGGGACACAATATGAGAATTAAACCGCAAACCTCCTACTTATCAGTCTAGAACACCTACGAACTAAGTTTCCAACGGACTAATCTTGTCTATAAAATGATATATAACTCATCGACCGAATTTGGGAAATGTTTATACATTAATTATACATGTATGGAAAGTTTCTTAGATTCTGTTAAAGTTATATGGCCGATCGCAGACTAGGCTATGGGTATTTATCACAAGAGCATATCGGGGATATTCACCGCGCTATGCTGTTTACTTTTCTAGATAAACGTATCTGTTTAAGCGTCATTTCTGTTTATCTCTCCGGACCCTTATTTTGACCTCGCATCCCACTTATCGTCTTTTTTCCGTTTCACACCAAGTATAACCTCTAACACGTACTGGCCTACACCCTCCAACTGTTATAAATACAACGGTGTATCCCTTAGTCTTTATTACGCTACGTCATGAGTTGAAAAATATAAAGATCATATAAAACCAGATTTTGATTTCTCTCATATTTTTTGATTAGCTGTGTAGTTCCAAGCAAAAAAACAATTTCTTGGTCAGTCCATTCTCGATCAATGTATGATACATCGACCGATTTTTTTTCTTTTAACTTGAAGATTTACTTACAGATGTATGGATATCTTCTTACACTTTGTTTGTTTTATGTCCGTGCGCCCAAATCGGTTTGAGCTATGAGTATTGATCTTAAGGAGATATCAAAGCTTAACGGGTAAACCATCGCGCTATGCTATTTCCTTTTCTAGAAATGTATGTTTGTTTAAGCGTTTTTTTTTTACTCTTTCCTTCTTCTATCCTATTTTTTGAATCTAATATCAATAATTATGCTTACCTCTAGTTTAAACCAGTCTACACCCACTCGGAAAAAAAGAAAAGAAAAACAAACAAACGATTGCAAAACATGTAGCCTTCATTTCGCTATTATCATACGTTGAAAAATATACAGGTCTGTAAAAGCAAATTTTATTTACTCTCAAAGGAATAAGTTTATCACACTGGGAGAGGGAGACACGCCTGTTATGATATTAAAACTAAAGTTTGGAAACTATCTTGTCGCCAGTCCATTCGTTGATCAGTGTTTAAAATGTGGACCGATTTTTAAGATCCGGGGATTTATTTACAAAAATGGTAATGTATGAAACGCTTCTAAAACCATAATTATTTGTTTAATGTTCGTGCGTCCAACCGACTTTAGCTATTATTAGTATTATTGTAGATCGTCAAGGGATTCCCTGTCTTAGCGGTAAAAGCACCTCGCTTTGTCTATACCTAGTCGTTTGTAGATACCTATTTGCTTTGTTCTTGTCTGGCGTTTCCTCTATCTATATATATCCCGCCATATTTTCCTCTTTTGTATCTTTCATTCTGTTTAGATATACTGTGTTTCTTGGAGTCTTTCTGCTTGTCTCCCTTTTTGTCTGGCATAATGTGACCAGTAAGAGTCCTGATATCATCGAAATGTCAGGCGTTAGTCTATGGACCCGTCCATCGTAAAGCAAAACTGCTACCGTTTGACGTTTAGAAACCAATTCACTCAATCACTCATTCACATCTTTTTATTTGTTTTTCTTTCTCACTCTATGCCTGTTTCTCTCTTTGTCTGTCTGTCTGTCTCTCTTTTTCTCTCTCGTTCTTACTCTCTCTCTCTCTCTCTCTCTCTCTCTCTACTCTCTCTCTCTCTCTTTTCTGATTTATCATTGTTTCGCCGACTCCTTCTCTCAGTGTTCTTACTGAATTATGCGTTTTCAACTTCGTTTTTTATGTAAATCAAATCCGAAAAAATGATCAATTATATCCTAGCTAGTTGTATGTATTTTTTTCTACTTTTGGAAAGAATACCAATGCACTGGTGCATACACCCCCTGTGTACCAGTCTTAGTATTAGGATGTATAGAAAAAAGTCACAAACATTAGTTTATCCTATAGCTTGCTTCTCAAAGATTGCTCTGTGACTATAACTAATGACATTTAAACCAATCATCATGACAGAGAAGAGAAGCTGTTCTAATTCGAGCCTAGGGTTGGGGTTGAAGCGTCGGGCTACTATAAAGCTGGTCCAGGATTCAAGCCCCATTCTGACCGCTGCGTTTGGTCCTACTTTGAAAGTCGGCGTCAGTATAATGTGACCAATTAAGTCTAGGTTATCCCGCTCTGAAGTTCTGTCCCCGTGTAAGATATGATCCTTCTAGAAACCCAGGACACCTAGGAGAGAGCTTAGTCAAAGATTGCTCTGTGACTATAACTAATGACATGCCGCTGGTCAGTGAATTTGTTTTTACAGCACGTCGACACGGTAATGTCTATAGTGTTCCCATGATGTTCTAAAACAGTAAATACATTATACTAGGAGCGTCGATGACCCCTGGGTGGCTTGGTGGTCCTGGGGTAGAACATCGGATTCCGACGCAAAAGGTCCGTGGTTCAAGCTCTGGTGATTTCCCTCCCTACTGGTTGGGTCGGTGTTAGTTTAATTCGACCGGCTGAGACAGAAGTCATAGTATCGCCGCCCTGTCTCGTGTGTGGCAGCACATCAAATTGTCAGACGTGAGTCTTGTGGTCCGCCAACAATATAGCCTATATAATGCTGATCTTTGACGTTAAACCAACTCAACTACAACTCCTTGAAACCTGTTATATCTCTCTGAGTGGTATTTAGATCAGTGTATAAAATATCCACGAAATTTTGAGGTCTGGAGGTTTATTTGCTAAATTATAGAGAAATTCTTCGATTTATTTGTTTTATGTTCGTGCGCCAAATAATTGTGTTTGGCTTTTATTGTTGATCTCAAAGGTATATTAAAGCTTAGCGTTTAATGCACCATGCTATGTCTATATCCATTTCTGTATAATTGCATGTTTGATCAAGCTTTAGTTTTGCCTGTCTCTCTTTCATCTTCATATTTGTCTTCCCTATTTATCACCTATTTCTGTCTTTTATTATGTCTAGACATCAAGCTCAAACCAATTTACATCTCCCTTTCCTCCGATGCCAATCTTAATGAAAAAATGCGTAACCTCCTATATCATAAGTTTGAAAAAAAGCAGACCAGTTAACTACATTTTGATTATTATGAAAACATGTTTATCACACTTCGTAAGTGATATTAGAAGCGATTCCAACCAATCATCTATCGCTCATGAGTCGATCGATTTTGTAATACATGTATTTATGTAATATGGGAGGAGTCGCAAAAATAGGTTAGGTGAGAATTTCAAAGTCGTTCCACCAAAATTCAGATGAAGAAAGCAAAACTTGTCTCAGTCTGTCTTTCTGTTCATCTCTCTCTCTCTCTCTCTCTCTCTCTCTCTCTCTCTCTCTCTCTCTCTCTCTCTCTCTCTCTCTCTCTCTCTCTTTCTTTCTTTCTTTCTCTCTCTCTCTCTCTCTCTCTCTCTCTCTCTCTCTCTTCTCTGTGTTCCTATTTTATCTCGATCTTCTTCCTTGCATTGTAATACTGTATAAACCTTCAGTCCTAATAGAAATATCATACCGATCCCTAAGCCAACTGTATAATATTTACGTCTACAAACCTTGACCTATACAAAAGTACATCATAAAGATAAAAAATCTTATTTATATAACAAAATGTTAACGCCCTGATTGTCAAACTAACCAGGGAGCTACTCTAGCACTATGAGACCATCTAGACCCGCGCCTAACCAAATCTTGAGACGCCAAAAAAAAACAAAAAAAAAACCACCACTACATACTATTATATTGATACATTTGATTGGGTTGGGAAAACCCTAATGTCATAATGTTGAAATAGTCAGATTTACATTGCGAATGGGTTTACTGATAAGGGGATTACAAGAATAAGATAAACCATGACCATGACTTTCTAAAGACATACAGGAACGAGTTTTCTATAGAAAACTTTGGGAAACCACTTTATTGAACTCCAAGTTTTGTTGCTTCTACGATCTGAAAGATTTGACCCACTATGATAACCTTGTGCGCTGCCTAACATTTTTTTCTGTTAAATGTACACAATTCCCATTTAAAAAAAATACCCTGTTGTTAGAATATTAAACGATACACTTCAGTTAAAAGTAAACGGAAACTTTATAACTGGGTGTTTAAATGACCATGATAATTAGAGAAATGACTTTTTTTATAATATGAAGCAAACTTAAAGGGCCTTATTTATTTGGAATAACTTAATTTATCTTTAACTTGGTTTTATAAAGTTTCTGTTTACTTTTAACTGAAGTGTATCGTTTTAAAAAATATTCTAACAACAGGGTATTTTTTTTAAAATGGGAATTGTGTACATTTAACAGAAAAAAATGTTAGGCAGCGCACAAGGTTATCATAGTGGGTCAAATCTTTCAGATCGTAGAAGCAAAAAACGTAGAACTCAATAAAAATGGTTTTCCAAAGTTTTATATAGAATACTCAGTCCTGTATGTCTTTAGAAAGTCATGGCCATGGTTTATCTTATTCTTGTAATCCCCTTACCACTAAACCCATTCGCAATGTAAATCTGACTATTTCAACATTATGACATTAGGGTTTTCCCAACCCAATCAAATGTATCAATATAATAGTATATAGTGGTGTTGTTGTTTTTTTTGGGCGTTTTAAGATTTGGTTAGCGCGGGTCTAGATGGTCTCATACTCATAGTGCTAAAGTAGCTCCCTGGTTAGTTTGACAATCAGGGCGTTAACATTTTGTTATATAAATATGATTTTTTATCTTTATGATGTACTTTTGTGTAGGTCAAGATTTGTAGGCGTAAATATTATACTGTTGGCTTAGGGATCGGTATGATATGTCTATTAGGATTGAAGCTATAGACAGTATTACAATGCAAGGAAGAATTCTACGTTTTTCGCTTCTACAATCTGATAGATTTGAATCACTATAATAACCTTGAGCGCTGTCTAAAATTTTTTTCTGGTATATGTACCGTGCACAATTCCCATTTATAAAAATAATAAAATACCCGGTTATTAGAAACTTTTTTAAAACGATACATTTGTAAACGCAGACTTGATAAAAACCAAGTTAAAGGTAAATTAATTTAATCAAAATAAGTTAGGCCTTTCAAGTTTGTTTCATATAAAAAAAAACGTTTTTTTTTCTAATAAGCATGGTCATATAAACACCCTGTTAAAATTTGGCAATACTAATTTTGACGAAACGATAAATTTAATCATACTTCAATTTTTTTTTTATATAAGTGATTACATATTACTTTTTATTTCTCACATCAAACACTTGATCCCCCATGAAGTTCCATTGTGTTTTCCCATCCCTCCCCGACAACCACTAACATAATAGTGAAGGATACTGAAGACAAGTCTACAGGGAGATAACTTCACTGAGATAGACTGCCAAGGGAGAGAATCAATTCCTGACGGATTTGTAATACACTTGATCATCTCCCGGCGACCTAGTTTGTCAAGCGCCGACAGTGAGACAATTAGACAGGTCCTGGCGGGGCTGGGGATACAGGGCTACCCTTCTCTCATGGAGACCTGGCCAATTTACCATGGTTATGAGAGATAGAAGAATGGGGGGTGGGGGGGGAGAACAATAGAGAAAAAGAGAGGGGTATTCGGATCTTAGACATACGGAGATGGAGAGACAGGGATTTTTTTTTGGGCTCCGTGGCTAAGTATTTGTGGCGTTATAGGACAACTATGAAGCTTCTTCTATTCTATTTTGTATAGAATTATTTTATCAACAGTTATGGGGATTACCACGTACAATAACATTATATTCATATTTGTAAATCATACCGTTTTTGGTCAATAAAAAATCTACGGAGGGTGCTGTCCGGATGCATTATCTTTTATCAGTGTTCTTTCGAACATGAAGTTTACCCTTATTTAATTAACGACAGTTTCTTTCTTTTTCTTATTTCAGAGATCAACAACAGCGCAACACCAAAGGATTTAACCTTAACAGCCATGTGTGAAGCTTCGAACTGTCAAGATTGAAACAGACTAGCCAAGAAATCTCAAAAAATCATGTGTACATTGGTGTGACACCAATCCCGATTGTGAAGAATACGTGATATCAATGAATGTTTGACAAGACGTTTTACTGATGGTTGAAACCACAGCTGGTTGATGCATCTATCATAAGGACACTACAAATATTTCTTCAGCCTGTGTAAGATTGTTAAAAAAAATCGACCTGTGCAAGGAAAAATAATATTCAAATCGATGGTTATGGACGGAATGTTTTCTCCAAAATATGATGGAACTGTGTGCTAACATCATGACGCAGTGTGCATGTGTAGATATGCGACAGTTGTCCATACTCTGTGGACTTTTCACAATAAAGCATTATGGCAGACTGAATATAATACTTATTATCTGACTAACTATGCTCAGAAAATCAATGGTCTACTCAAACGTTGGCTACAGAACATATAAATATTATAACATTTCCGCCATTATACAATCCTTCTGATTTTGAATCAAAACTCAATTCATGGATTATACTTGTGATTTCCACTGAAACCATGAAAATTCTTCAAAAAAGCTTTAGTAATAGGCGATACCAACTGCTCCGCAAATGATCTATACAATCAATGTAAACATTTCCCCACCTCACAAGCTTTGTGATTTAGTTAAACCCCGTTCATGGAGCGATAACATTACTAAAAAACTAGATCCTGGACTATCTACAACCTAATTCCCCTAGGAGGTGATTTTTTAAACCAAATCTCACTGCACGAAAGTTCTAAACTTTACTCCGCTAGGAAGTAGTTTTGTATGAAAAACAGTGCATGGAAAATCTGCAGCTGGGTTCCGCTAGCATAACTCCGCTGGGATGTGATTTTTAAAAGCCAAAACACTGCGCATGAATTTTCTACAATCTAAACCACTAGGAGGTGGTGTTTTTCAAGCTCAAACCTAGTGCATGGATTATCTCCAACCTAATTCTGTGAGGAAATGATTATTTCTGAATCCAAATCTCAGCGCATGGATTATCTCCAACCTAAATCTGTGAGGAAGTGAACATTTCTGAATCCAAATTTCAGGGCATGGATTATCTGCAGCATTTGGATTATCTGCAACATTTGGATTATCTGCAACATTTGGATTATCTGCAGCATTTGGATTATCTGCAACATTTGGATTATCTCCAACCGAACTCCTCTAGCACGCGGTGATGCGTCGCGCGCTCCAGCTTGTCACGATGAACGTGTGTAGTGTGTACAAGCTGACCGTGTGCTCCTTCATGATGGGCTGTGTGTCGGTGGGGCTGCTAGCACTGGCAGTGAGCACGGACTACTGGCTGCTCATGCACGAGTCGTTCCAGGGCACGGGCAACCTGTCCGACTACAGGACCTCCTTCAGGGTCTGGACTGGGCTTTGGAGGTTTTGCATGGTGGACGAGAACAGTGAGTGACTGCCTGTAGATTTAGAATAAGAGACATAACAATTTAGGTTTCGTTAAACAAAACCTCAGGAAACATTGTTTCTCGTCGTTATTTTCTTAAAGTAAGAGAGTGTTAACAAACTGAATGTAACTCTAAAAATTGCGTGGACAATATTAATTTAATAAAATCTACGAAAACCAAAATGAAGAAAATTTTGATATCCAAAGATATATTGAGTGCAACTTAGGTGATTTGAATGGCAAGATAAAATGTATTATGTGGTAAGTACAAACCAATATTGCATGTCATAATTGCTCTTCTCTCTCTCTCCTTTCTCTCTCTCTCTCTCTCTCTCTCTCTCTCTCTCTCTCTCTCTCTCTCTCTCTCTCTCTCTCTCTCTCTCTCTCTCTCTCTCTCTCTCTCTCTCTCTCTCTCTCTACGCTGTGTCTCTTTCTCTCTCCCAGATCCAAACGAAGTGTTCTGCATGGCCGTGAACTATGATGTTTCCAGCACCGGACGCGGGGAGAGCGGCGCCATCACCACCACAACCATCATCAGTGAGTTTACACATTAGATTGTTTACAAGTATCACCACAGGGTATATACATTGAGTTTTCATTTTAGAGAGTACAGTTGTTGTTGTTCGGTTTAGAGTACAGACCACTAATATCATTTTATCTATGTATTTTTCAGAGCTACAGTGAGGATAGCACTTAATTGTGGTTAGAAACAGACTTTAAGTGAATATGGCCAAAAGTTGGAAGTGCATTGACGATGAGGTTAGAGTATCAATCTTCGATGCAGGAGGCCCAGGGTTCAAGTCCTCGACGAGGCGCCCCATGGTTCCCTTCCTGTATAATGTGACTAGCCAAGTTCCGGGTTTTTCACTATGGGGCGCCCTACCCATATAGGATCTTTTTTGATGCAAAGACGACGTGACGTTTAACTAAAAGAGAGCCTCGCTTTCTACAAACACAATCTCATTGCCGAAGATGCGCCCCATGGTTCCCTTCCTGTATAATGTGACTAGCCAAGTTCCGGGTTTTTCACTATGGGGCGCCCTACCCATATAGGATCTTTTTTGATGCAAAGACGACGTGACGTTTAACTAAAAGAGAGCCTCGCTTTCTACAAACACAATTTCATTACCGAAGAATGATTAAATATTGACTTTGTGGGATTACGACACTTTTCATCAAATTGATATAGAATTTTGTTTTGTTTTGATATAAATTTTTAAAGTTCTTCCATGCATCATTTTTCCGCTACCTTGCCTTTCAAAGACAACACGGCTTATACCATTAAACAAAAAATGGCAAAAAGAAAAAAAACAAAAACTTTCCCGGTTATATAACTACAGCCTATTTTTCACCACTGTTTAACACTGCATAAAAAAACGTTTGCTTTGAATTACCAAGTGTATGTACTAACATTCAACAGATGACTGAATTTAACTCAAATAAATATCATTATAAAAAGAACAACACGATCACACAGTGGACGATACTTGGTAAAATAAATCCATTACCTACTGAATTCCCTGTACTCCCAATGATGTCAATGATACCGTTGTGGTATGTCCTACTGACTTCTATTAACCTCAATATTAAGTCTAGGGGTCAATCGAGCAGTTCAATACTATTATGTCACTAAATATAGTGAGATTTAAATACGGACAGAAAAGCTAAAGATGCGATATATTTCAAATGTAAGAGAAGGATACTCTAAATCTAATACAGTTACAGAAGGATTACACTAATAGTAAATCGCTAACCGAATTTTAAATATTCGCGTGTTGCGTGCGAAATGCGGTTTGCATTAAAATAATTAGGACTGTTACTGTATAGTCAAAGACTATGCATTTTATAGCTAGCAAACAATATCAGAACGTATCCTTATTTTTCCATCTTTTCTGTTTTCTCCCTACAGGTGCCGCTCAATATGCTTACCCCGTGCTTCCCATCTCCGCTCTGGTTGTAAGCTTCCTTGCCGCTGTTGATACATGTACTTTTATCTTGGATAACTCCGCCACCCCCACCCCCCTAAACCTTCGGAGCTGTAACAATCATGTCGTCATTTCTGACGTCTTCTACTTACAGGTACTGCCCAG
>RQTK01000029.1:366430-383319 GCA_003991915.1 Elysia chlorotica | reverse complement strand
CACTGCCGTTTTATATATCTCTGATAACTTTCTCTACACTTGCACCCCGACCTATCCACCCACTTAGATTTCTTAGGGACTGTTACAGTATAATCAGAGACTATGTATTTTACAGTTAGTAAACATATCAGAAATTGTATTGTACTTATTTTTCCATCTTTCCCGTCTTCTCACAACAGATGCCGCTCAAGGTTTTAACCCACGGCTGCTTGTCTCAGCCCTGGCTGTAAGCTTCCCTGCCGTTGTTGATACATGTACTTTTATCTTGTATACCTCCGCCACCTCCCCTTCCCCCTAAACCTTCAGAACTGTAACAATCATGTCGTCATTTCTGATGTCTTCTACTTACGGGTACTGCATAGTATTCAGCGTCGGTGCCGTTGTTGATGTCTTGTTTACCCCCCTCCCCTTCCCATTTAACTGCCCACTATTCAGCTTCGTTGCCGTTGTCGATGTCTTCTAGAACCAACCTGACCCCCCCCCCCCACAGACACAGACGCTTAAACAACGCTCCGGACTGTTACAGTCTTTTTCTTATTTTCCTCATGTGACATCATTCTTCTGCCAACAGGTGCTGCACGAGGCGCTGTCCCCCTCCCCGCCTCCGCCCTGGTCGTGAGCGTGGCTGCCGTAGTCTTCAGCGTGGTGGGAAACATTCGCCAGGACGTGAAGACGCTCATCGGGGGAGTCCTCTTCATTCTGGCAGGTCAGAGCCGTGTGTTGGAGAGATTCTCCTGTTTTAACTTCTCCTTGATTCTAGGGAAAGATCTCCTGTTAAATCTCTAAGAGAATCTCCTGCTTTAATTTCTCCTTGATTTCAGAAAGAAAATCTCCTGTTTTTACTTCTCCTTGATTTTAGAAAAGAAATCTCTTTTTTAACTTCTCCTCGATTCCAGAAAGAGAATCTCCCGTTTTAACTTCTCCTTGATTACAGAAAGAGAATCGCCTGTTTTAATTTCTCCTAGATTCCAGAAAGAGAATCTATTCTTTTAACTTCTCCTTGATTCCAGAAAGAAAATCTCCTGTTTCAACTTGTCCAAGATTTTAGAAAGAAAATCTTCTGTTTTAACTTCTCCATGATTCCAGAAAGAGAATCTCTTGTTTTCACTTGTCCTTGATTTCAGAAAGAGAATCTCCCGTTTTAACTTCTCCTTGTTTCCAGACAGAGAATCCCCTGTTTTAAACTCTCCTTGTTTCAAGAAAGAGAATCTCTTGTTTTAACTATTCTTTAATTCCAAAAAGACAATCTCCCGTTTTAACTTCTCCCTTGAAGTCAATACGTTTAACCTCCGGGTAGCTTTATAGCTTAAGAATAGCCATAGTGATGCAGGCCTTTCTTACTAACGTTCCATACGCCCTAGAGATGTCTAGATCTTGCGTCTAAGCTTAATTTATTAATTGTTATTTTCTTTCCCGTTGGGATGCAGACCTTGGCAAGAGATTTTACAAAGTCTTTTAATTCTTAACTTATTGCTTCTCAATTATTATTTCATATAAAGCAGTTTTAATTTAACTTTGATTTGAATTTATGATTTTATCTATCAATGTTTTTGGAATTTTTTTATATTTTACTCAATATTGCTCAATCCGAAACAGCTTGCCTTCTTGACCTTCTTGTTTCTGTCTCACAGGCCTCTCCCTTGCAGTTGGAATGATTTTGTACATCTCTGCAATCAACGATGAAGTGGGATACAGATTCTCAACAAATGTATGTATGGCGTACTCTAACGCAATTAACACAAATAATACGTTTTATAATTCATTTAAAATAGGCAGACAAAACAAAACAAAAAGAAAAACAAAGGCAAAAACAACACCCTCAAAACAAAACAACGATTATGGTTCAGTTGTCAAGTAATAGAATTATTGTTTATTAAATATATTATACATTTGTTTTCTTCATACATTTCTTTATGAAAAAAAATAGCTAAATGGTTAACTTAAAAAATGAAATGATATTGATAAAAATGCTGTTCACCATTCCGTCATTTACTTGAAACCCATGTCTTGTAACCTTTAAAAAATCCTTAAGTTTACTCAATCTTATTAAATTGTATTGATATCATGTATTAAAATTCACTACACGTACGCATTTAGACTATGTTACTTCTTCACATTTATGTTGCAGAAGAAAGAGGGCGGCTTCAAGTACGAGTACGGCTGGTCTTTCTACACGGCCGGCTTCGGCTTCCTGGCGTCCGAGCTGTCTGCTGTGGTAACCGTCACGCTGTTCCTGCGCCGCAACGAGAGGCTGGAGGACATGGCCCGCATCATACCAGGCCTTGAGGACAAGGTCGCGCTCAGCAGGGGGCAGGATATGCATGTCAATTGCCGCTGTGACGAAGAAGGGGGCGGAGTCATGGGTGGTGACGTTTGTTGCAGCCAATGCTGTCGCGAGGAGTTTGAGAGGGCGGAGCATCGCAGAGCCTGGCGCGGCTTCTGTGGCTTCGAAAGGGGCGGGGCTTTTGAATTGGACTTGGCGGGCTGCGCTCGAGGGAGGTGTGGAGACAATCATGACAGCGTCGAGGGCGGGGATTGCCCACCAGGAGGCGGGGCATATGGAGTAGGAGGCGGAGCTTGCGGTATGAGTGTTGCAGCTTGCGCCGGCGATATTGGAGCGTGTGGCGGAAAAATTGGAGCTGGTAGCGGATACGGCAGCGAGAAATCTGTAGGGATCGAGGATGGGAGTAGCAGCAGCGGTAGCAAAAATATCGGCAAGTTTAAAAGGAAAATGAGCGTTTTAGCGTGATGTTGTTAGACCATACTTTACCTTAACCTTAATTCGTTTTTTTCACCTCTCTGTAAGGAGACACTCGTGAGACATTCGAACATTGACCATCCAGGACACCAAGCCTTCATTGTATTGGATGTGCACCTGCTTAACGTGCTGCATTCTAGGTTTCCACCCACCACGCTATCGGAAGCTGCACAAAACGTATTGCCTGAATATTGCGTAGCTTAAAAGTGTACGCAAATGACTGGATGAGCCAAAGTTTAAAATAACCAATAAATGGCATTGGTTATTAGTGTTAAAGCACTTATGTCATTTCCAAAGAGGATACTTGCAAAAAGAGAAACTGTCTCTTTATTGTACTCTAGGATAATTATATACGGTATCACATTGATACAATTTTCATTGCAAAGTTTTGATCAAAATAACTTGGAAAAGGGGACATTTTTAAATTTAAAAACTGGAATTTCTTCGTTGCCTTGCATAAGTATATTACACTAACATATTGATCACTCAGGCTTCATGTCGCACTTAGCACATCGTTAATATAATGTATCCAGGCACGACCTTTGTGCCTCGAAGTATTTTACAGCTGCCAACATCAAAGTGAAGAAAATGTCGGCAAAAAGTGTGAAAAAATGCTGTACAACTACGCGTTTTTTGCATGTAAGATTGACAGCTCTGCCAACTCTGTAATTTTAACAGTGTCTTGAGTCTACCATCAGGTTTCATTCTCTCGATGGGGTCGCATTAATACTCATAAACACCACATCAGCAATGCTTTTGGCACTGGCCAATTAAAGACTTACATAGTCATATAGATGGCAAAGTCACCGAAGTAAACAAAAATGTTGTTTTAACAGTCAAATAGATCTATTTTATGTCATTGAAAAGTTAGGAAGTCCTGCTTTTTTGTTGGTGGCCATAGTACCAATGCCATTGTTATAATTTTATGCACAAAATAGCGTGTTTACTTCGGGCAGTTAGGGGACTTAGCCGTCTATGTTTTACAGCCTTGACCACAACCCACTGCAAAATCTCTACACACATTTTCTTTTTCAACTACTTAAACACCGGTCTCGCTCTTCCGTGCTTTTGACGCTGATATTTCTTCAAACACAAGTGACAACCACCACTTCAGTTAATATGAAATGTAACTACACATGCTATCTGACAAGGTATGGGTTGTGGCCGAACTGGCTCAAGTGGTCGAGCGTTGGTTCTCCTACAGAAAGTGCTAGGTTCGAAACCCACGATCGGTAAAAAGTACATGTTCGATTTCGTTCCCTATTAGTTGGGTCCATGTCAGTATAATGTGATCAGCTGAAATAGTAGTCCTTGTATCCCAGCACTGTCTCTGTGTGGCAGCACGTAAATTGCCTACGTTAGTCTTGGGACTCGTCCAAGATACAGCATGGTTGCTGATGTTGAACGTTAAGAAACCAACTCACTCTCTCACTCACACAGGCAAGGTATTGGCGATTGGGCAATTTATAATTGTAATATTTGTGTGCTTTTATCAATAAGTAATTATGTTATTTCAAGCTGAAGTAACTCTCTTTCTGAACATGGTCACTGGGCTAGCAGAACGCCATATGTCAGTTTTGATAGTTTTTAGATATTAAAGAACAAATTAATTATTATAAGTTAGTGCTCCAAATTGTACCAGTTTTTTCTCTTTAGTCAATAAAAAATAAATCATTGCTTTGAATTGCACCGCTACCAATCGACAAATACTGACATCATAATGATACTGATTACTATCTTAATGTTAAAAAGGCATATCTCCGATATATGCTAACCTGCTCGCCTACTGACAATAACCCAAGTATTTAAATCTTTGCGCATGTTTTAACACACATTGCATTTGCTGCATGTTGTTCTGCAGCATTACTATTACCAACTGAGCACAACAACGCGCATCTTGAATAATAACGTTTCCTCTGTTATAAACTTAAACTCAGGAAAATGGCTAGTTTTTTATTACCACTTTTGTTTAAACTAGCCCTCAG
The DNA here is from genome assembly GCA_003991915.1 of Elysia chlorotica. Lineage (NCBI taxonomy): Eukaryota > Metazoa > Mollusca > Gastropoda > Plakobranchidae > Elysia > Elysia chlorotica. The sequence continues at coordinate 378,576 of RQTK01000029.1, read as the reverse complement.
TGGAGCAATTAAAGTATATAGGTAAACTGTTATGGTGTCCCGATAGGTGGAATATTACCAAAGTCGTTTTAAAAATAAAATTTTGAAGAAATAAACCTTCAATATGATAGAATGAACATTGCCGTTACTGTAAACAAATTTCTCTAATAGTTTTCAAAAAGAGTGCAGATTCAAAGAAGATATATTGGTTGAAATCCTCTTTTTAATGTAACAAACTGTTTCCTTATACTGCAAGATTACGTTAAAATATCCAGTTCCATTCTTCTTGTCGGCTTGAAGAAAGTTACTGCCAATTCTCTGCATTTTTACCATTGAATTTCATGTTTTTCTTGTAAATATAAAATGCTTGCGTTAAAAATTATATTTAAATCTTGTTGAAGCTAAATATTTAGCAATATCTTTTTACCGTAACTACTGTTTTCTATTCTAATTGTTTTTAATTTAATAACTTGGTCGTGGTTGTTTGGATTCATAAGCTTACTTGTTTATTCCTAGACTCAACGAACAAAACCTTTTGTGTAAAAATCATCTCTAAAACGAAATTAAAAACAGTTTAAACGAACATAAATGATTGCATTTGCTTTTAGAATATTAATTTTTCAAGCGCTAATGGACTTCAGAGGGATATATAGCTATCACGATTATTTAATGTATTTATGTTCTAACTCAATAAACCTATTAATGGTGAAAATACTGTCAGAGGCTTTCAGATAATTATTTGTGTGATCTGGACAACTTTAATGTCTTTTATGCAATGTATATTAGGACTACAAACCACTTTAGTTTTTCCGTTGGGGCTTTTTTCGGCCCCATAATGTGCAGAAATGAAACTGTTTCCATCCACCAAGACATACAACTCTGTTTAAGTGGATGCAGGCAAAAGGTTTAGAGAGAGACCAATTACCACCCTGCCAGTGATATTTAACAAAGGCATATAACTTAGATATAATCTAACTCTAAGACCAACACAGAATTTATAGCACTTGCAAAAGTCCGTAATCAATAGACGTCATTGAATGAGCAAATAGCAGAAGTTGCTTAGGGTGCGCAAAGCCACTAAATCAAGTAATTCAAGTAAAGCGCCACTTTTGCATGCAAATGCAGTGATGAAGATCAATACAATTCATTTAAAACTGTATTAGTCATTTGATTTTAATGTTTTTAAATCTGGATTACAGACTTCGTCCATTGGATATCACTTTCACATAAGATTTCATAATTTATAAAGGTAACTAAACGCTTTAACATATTGAGAGGAGGCAGGAATATTATTCAATATGATTACAAGATACGAGGTATTTGTCAATCGTATTTTGTCTAAATCTTAGACCAAAATGCTGACCTACATTAAACAGTTGAAACGAAAAAGACTGAAGACAAAAATAGAAAAAAAATAAACACCTCTGGTACTGATTTTTTATTTGTTTTTTTTTGTTTTTGTTTTTTGGTTGAGTATTTAAAAAATGATTGAAATCAGGATATTAACTCTAATGTGATTCGCTGGATCAGCTATTGTGTTCAAATGCGGAAGTGATTTTGTTACACCTTGATGTTCATATATATTTTTCACGGCAATGAAAATTGGATAAAACGTTATATATGTGCTCCATAAGCTAAGCACCAGATTTATGTAAGTGAACTTCTTTTGCAAGAAGATAACCCTCATGGACTTTTCTTAAGAACATCGTCTTTTAAAGAATGTTTGGTTCTGGAAAACTCTGTTAATTTGTTATGATTTTAACATAACTGCATTGTTTTGCGATATTATCTTCAATACAGTGTTATGAATTGGTCTTACAACTTATTATTGTGTGTGTCAATAATAGTTTTTACATATATTATGTGAACATAATATTACAATAGTAGTCATAATGTATGAAGATGATATATCAAGACTGTAATAAAATAAAATTCCCAACATGTGATTCATTTGAAAAACAACTTTAAGAACAAAAACAACAACAGCGAAAATAAAAACAGCAAAAATAAAAAAAAATAAAAAAAAGAATTATTATAATGGTTTTATTGGTTTAATTTAACCTTCAGTTAGGATGATTTAAATAAAAGATAGTTGAAACATTTTTAAAAACCCATACATAATCACTGGGTTAGCAAACTGTCACATCTCCAACATAAGCCAGTTTGATAATCATATATCAATAATTATATTTTTAGATCCGTATCTATCTCATTTTAATCATAAACATGTACAGATTTGTTCTAAATTTGGAGAAAAAAATACTTTAGTAAAATATGGACTACTTAGAGATGAGTAATGAAACCAAAAGTGATAATTATGTGCAATCCTGCTATTTTTAATGACGTTGAAAAAATATTAAAATTTTAATTTTAGGGACTTTGATATCGGCAGTGCGGGTTCTGATTTTGAAATCTCTCGAAATATTTGTACGTTAGACAAAATATGCAAATATTTTTCTATTTTTTAAAAATGATTTTTTTTCTCACTTAAAACGATTTATTCTTAATAAGCAATATTAATTTATGTCGGAACATTCCCTTGGTGCTCAGATTGTGAAAATTCGATGCAGTATAGTCTGCATGAATCTATGTACAAGATATGTTTTACCTTTAACATCCCAGATCATAAAATAATGACAACAAAACAGTATTCCATTTAGAACACTTATATACAAGTAAACAAAAGACAGGCCAACAACCCCAGATACGATTTTTACGTATCCAAAAGAGTCATTTTGATTAAGACATCTAAAATATTCTGAGAATGACCACATAGTGCACCAGCACTAAAGTCAGCATTAGTAGAGAAGCTTGACCATTCCAGGTTGACGGGGCTCCAGAATCTGAATCCTTCCCAGGCGACGAGCCCGGAGATCCCGTGCAGGAATTCCCGCTGAGAGAAGCATCGGCACCTAACACAAGAAACAGAGAGAAGGAAACATCAGGTTGTTCAGTTGAGTTCAGTTGGTTTAATTTCTAACGTCAGCACTATATAGGCTATATGGAGAGAGAAGAAAGAGAGACATTCGCACTCTTTGTATGACTTGTAAACACGATATTTTTTTTTCATAATAATTATGTTTTGTCTTAGAACTTAAAAACTGATATCGAACTGTACCTTGCGATTAATTTTGGTTTGGTTTTAACATCAAAACGTAGAAAATTACAAGTATAGACCTACATGGCAAGACCTAGCACATCTTGGGGAAGGCTAATGCGTGTAAGGAATACCACAGTCGTGAGAGAGGAAGATAGTGAGTGATAGCGAGACAGACATACAGACAGAGAGCCATAAAGAGAGGGGACAGAGAGACAGAGATAGAAACAGAGACAAATAGAGAGAAAGAGAGCTGGAGAGAGGGACAGACGAAAAGACTCACAGAGACATAAAATGAAATAAAGAGAGAGACATAGATAGGGACAAAGACAGATAGGGAAAGTTTGAGCTAGAAAGAGGGACAGATTAAAAAAAAACAGCCAGAGACAGAAACAGAAAGAGAGAAAGAGAGAGAGAGAGAGAGAGAGAGAGAGAGCGAGAGCGAGAGAGAGATCACAACAGACAACAGAACTGGACTTACACGGGCAAACCTCACACATCTTGGGACAGGCTGATGACGTGTAGGGAATACCACAGTCGCTCTGGTAGAAGCTTCCCTGAGTGCCGCAGAAATACAGGTCTTTGTCGTAGGTGCAGTTCACTGTTTAAATAGAATGAGAAATGTTTGATCATAGACTTTTAAGATTTGAAAAGAGAAAGTGTTATTGCCTCTTATCCGTTCTTGGTATTTATTATCCTTCTCTCTGTTACTATTTCAAGTTTTCAATGCATCTAAATTCGTGCCACATAAATACAAGAGGCGAGTTGCAAATCGCCTTTCATTCAACACGGAGATACACTGTTCGAATCCATCAGGAGCAGACAGACAACCCAAAGAGTTAGAGTCAGGGTTAGAGTTAAGGAGAGGGTTAGATTTAGTGTTAGAGTAAGGGTAAGTGAGATTGTTGTCCTGCCTTGCTCTGACATTTGGATTCGACGTGATAATCCGTGTACTTGCAGTCACAAGAGCAAGTGGACTACAACCTAATGCTGTTAGAAAAAAGGAGCAGGTGGACTAAACGGTATTGCTGTTAGATTAAGGGTCATGACTAGAGGTAGGGTTAGGCTTAGAGTTAGAGTTAGAGTAAGGGTTAAATGAAATTTTTGCAATGCCTTACTCTGACACTTGGGTCCGACGTGGTACTCCTTATACTTGCAGTCACAAGAGCAGATGGACTACAACCTAATGCTGTTAGAACAAAGGAGCAGGTGGACTACACGGTATTGCTGTTAGAGTAAGGGTCAGGGTTAGAGTTAGGGGTAGGCTTAGAGTTAGTGTTAGAGTAAGGGCTAAGTAAAGTTTAACTGTCCTGCCTTACTCTGGCACTTGGGTCCGACGTGGTACTCCTTGTACTTGCAGTCACAAGAGCAGGTAGACACGTCTAGCTTGCCGTAGTTCTCACAGGTCAGATCCCCGCAGTCTGACCACAGAGCACGGCGTGGTTTACCATAGAGGTTGAAAAAAAGATTAAAATGTTTACTTAAGAAGTAAAAGGCCGCGGATGTAGGGAAACTATATTTGCAATGAATTGAACAACGAATAAAACTAAAGCACACAGAGAGTTTCAGATAGATTTCAGCAGTAGTTGTCTTTTTGTTCATAATATGCGGAAATTGTAGAAGAGAACGGTAAAAAACAACAACATCATGAACATAAGTAGCAACCACAACGAAAACAATAACAGCAGCAACAAAACAAGGAATAAACTATTCCAGCATTATCAACGACAATCATTGTCTTATAATTTTTGCGTAATTGAGAACATGTTTTGTACTAGAAAGGTTTGTAGTGTAAAGCGTTCTTTTAAGTCCTAATAAATATTGACAATCATTTTTAAATATAGGATATCGTCAACATAACTATGTCGGCGATGCTCATAGCAAATTACCAAACGGGATTAACAAAGTTTATCTTATCTTACCTTATCTAACCTTCTGTTATGTAATTAATGTTGGTCATAAGGTAGGAAAGAGTCAGGGAAAAGCTGTAAAGGCAAGAGATTCAACCCACAACTAATGCTCCAGAGATAGAATGTGTGCCAGAGAGAAACAGAGGGAGGCACATAGAGAGTGAGAGAGAAACTGAGAGAGAGAGAGAGGGAGAGAGAGAGAGGAAGAGAGATAAAGCAAAGGTTTAACCCATTAGAAGTATGATGATGTTAGAGCTCTAACAAACAACTTATTGCTTAGCTTAAAAAAACCCTCTTTGTTTTCAAACTGTAAGGCTTGGCGCCACGAACTTTTCTATATTGACAGTGTATAGCTCTGTAAGAAGCGACGATGAATACTCACATCTCATTTAAAACCACAATCAAAATGAAAGCAAGTAGGTATAGTAAGTACAAGAGTGATATTAACTCAGACCCAGAACTTACTGAGTAAACTTTCAAATAATAAAACTTATCCTTAGTCGGGGTCTACAGTTATGGCTCCGTTGTATTTATTACGCTCGGTACAATATGACACATTAAAAACAACAACACGAAAACATGTCAAATCTGTTCTTACCGCAAAGACCAGCGTCACACTTTTTACACATGGAGCATTTCTGAGGTCCAGTCTCGTAGGGTCTTTCAAAGGGTACCATGTTACCCCTGCGGAATAGAGAGATATAGAGATATAGAGATAGAGAGAGAGAGAGAGAGAGAGAGAGAGAGAGAGAAGGGAGGAGGGAGAGAGAGAGAGAGAGAGAGAGAGAGAGAGAGAGAGAGAGAGGGAGAGAGAGAGAGAGAGAGAGAGAGAGAGAGAGAAGAGAGAGAGAGACAGAGACAATAATCTTACTCACCTTAGAGAGAGAGAGAGAGAGAGAGAGACAGAGACAATAATCAGTGCATAACTCTTCATTTAGAGATACGGTTATATCTGAACAGCAACAAAATAATCAAAGCAAAAACTGCATTGATTGACAGTTATAAAAAAAAACAAAAAACAAGGGACAATTTCGTAAACCACAAAAAAAGAGATTAAAATTTTCCTCAAAAGGGCAATACGTGTAGATGTAATTTTTTTTTTTTTTACTGTCATCTCACGTTTTACTGTACTCATGAATAGTGTTGTAACAAATCAGGATGAAACCCATTGGGCATGAAAGATTGAAATGTTCTGCTGTTGCATAAAGAATGTGATTTTCCCAAGACTTATTAATTTTTTTCTTAAAGAAAGTCAATAATAATGTTCCCCTTAATTTTTTTTTTTTCAAAAGAGCCTGTAGAGGATTCGGCAATACTAAACAGGGCGACTTATTCTAGTCATTAAAATAAAACGTAAAGTGCGCAAAGTGAAAAAAAAAATTCTTCACAACAAAATGAAACAATGGCGTTATTGTTGTTGAACACAACAAAGCTTTAATAAGACCCATACAGGAAAGTCTTACACAATGTATCTCACATGACAAGGCAAAGAGCGACTCACATGGGGGCGTAGTTGCACACATGGAAGGCCAGTCCACTGCAGTGAGCAAAGCCGCACCCGACCCGGTTTGTTGTGGCCCACACCAGCTGAAACAATGGAAAACAGGTGAATAGTTAAACAATGTAGCTAGAGACGAATAATAGGGAGAAGGGGGAGTTGTTGAGTTGGTTTGACGTCCAACATCAGCACTATTATAGAATAACGACTGACGTCTGACAATTAATATTACGTGCTGCTACACACGAGACAGTGAGGGGATACCATGACTCCTGTCACAGCCGGTCACATTAAACTGACACCGACCCAACCAGTAGGGAGCGCAATCGCCAGGACTCGAATCCGGATCTTTTGCGTCGGAAGCCGATTTTCTACCCACGGCCACCGCGTCCCCGACCAATATAGGGCAGAAGGGAAACGGGAAAATACGTTGTTAAACTAATGGTATCTAGAGACCAAAATAGGTAGAAGACGGATCATAGACGGTTCATAATTTTAAGCATCACAGTGAGTTCAAACTACATTTACCTTGTTTGCATAAAGGGATAGAAAACATAAACACAGGTACAACATGTACCCCTTTGTTAATTCCGATCCATTAAAAATAAACGTTAAGAAACCTACAAATCCACTCACCTGGGTGTAATGACCAATTGGCTTAGAGCCACCCACCGAGCGAACGGAAGTTCCAAACATGGGCTTGTAGTTGTCCTTCTCTGCAAACCAGGCCTCGATGGCGTCAGAGAAATTCTTGTAGCCAGTGCCAATGTTCTGACCGACGGAATAGCGGCCTGTCATTGAGTAGACAAAAATTAAAACTTAATGAGTGAGTGGTAATTGATATAATGAAGCGATAAAATGGACAAGTGAAGAGTTTAATGAAAAAAAGAATAATGCCTGTGTTACATGCCTGTGTCTAGACTTTGTGTGTGTGTGTGTGAACAAAAGATATTGATATAGCGAGAGAAAGACAGAGAGAGATAAAGGGAGAGACAGAGAGACAGAGAGTGACATAGAGAGAGAGAGAGACAAAGAGATATAGAGAGACATAGAGAGAGACCAAGAGAGATAGAAAGAGACAAAGAGAGAGAGAGAGAGAGAGAGAGAGAGAGAGAGAGAGAGAGACAGAGACAGACAGAGACAGACAAAGGGCAACAAACACAATCACGTACGCACATATCAAAGTGATGGATAAAAAGACATGTGTTAATTAAAACGACGAAGACTCAATCTAAATGTTAGTAATTTGGACTATTTGAAGGAAATACGATGATGGATAAAAAATTATTAAAGAAGAATAGAAAGAGCGTGAATCGATAATCTAAGCAATCTATGTAACATACTGTTACATAACTGTACAGTGTGAGAGAATGTAATTACACACTGGGAGCAAAACAAACTGAAAATGAGCATACAGTTGTAACAGAATAAGTGCAACACAGAAAACAGCATGTCGTTTTTTGTCAAATTCGACTGACAGTGATATGTAAATGAATCACTGGGCTTTGCTTTCTTCATCTTGTAACTCAAAAGATTAGAAATAACGAGAGGTGTTCCTGTACATTGCCAAGACAAAATAACATTGATGCGTGTAACGAAACTCATTGAAACACAAAAGCGAGAGGAACTTTTTTAACCCAAAACACCACAACTAACACCAACGCCAACAACAAACGTTTTTACAATGCAAACAAGTATTTCCTTACACTAAATCATCTTCAGTACACACTAAGTGGACCTTACTGACCAAAGTGAGCAATCTGTTTTCAATTGTACTCACCAGGGATGTTCCTTGCAATGTCGTGGTGCAGCCCACCTGAGCTAGTGTCACAGGCCTCCGCCCACTTCTGGGCCAGCATAGCCACCTCGTCATCCCAGAGCTGAGCACAAGCAGAAAGTATTAACGATATCATTATTGTATTAGGACGTGTCCCACCTATTTTAATCAATGTGATCTTGATCATAATGATAAACCAACGTCTTAATGGATATTTAAGTTACGCGAAATACCGTTATGGTTGTAGTTTTTATTTCAGGTAAATAAAAAAGAACAAAAGATGAAGAACTATAGATGGAGGAAAAAAATGCACAAATTGCATAATTGAAAAGCGTGATAAAGTAAACAAAATAATGCATGGCATGAACACATTTTTAAATAAAAAGATAAATAAATAAGCAGACACTATAATGTATTGATCGTGGTGCATGAATTATTTTTAATGAACTGTGTCATACTTAAATTTTACAATACGATTTGAAGTTAGCAAAGTAAACTAATTATTTTGTTGTCTATGAGATTCTGGGCATTCTTCTGAAGAACTGAATCCCAGCTGCCTCCAGTTTCTACTGTGTTTGTTTTGAGATCGTCTTCACCTCGTACCCCTACATTAAGTATGGGTTAAATATAGCATGGGAGAGTTTTTCTTTTTGTCTGCACAGAGATGCACATGTTTGTTAAGACTACTTTCATTTTTTGAAAACTCAGTTTCGAATACAGAGTCGCAAGTACAACGTTCCGGTACCTTGCTAGTTGTAAGAATATGCGAATAAGCAGACTTACGACGAGTCATAAGCTAACGCGACGTTGTACGAGTACTGACATCCCTAAGTCCATAATGTACTATTCCCCTTGTAGACCTACTAGTGAGGCCTTAAAGGTTATAGTTGTTGATTTTTTATCTGTATTGAACACAAGTCCTATCGTCCTAAAATATCTCTTTATTCCTTTAATTTTTAAAACTCAAGGCGAAACCTAGAGATGATTATTTTTTATGACCAAACCCGCCCTGTGATATTTAGGGACGTGATGTTAAACGTGAGACACTTGAGCCCTCGGTGGCTGGGTTTGGATTCTCAGGGGAAAGGGGAAAATGAGACACAGTGCAATAAGGTTACACGTTATGGTGTTGACTTGATACAAAACTCTCTTATTAGATTTTTTAGTCAGTGCGAATTTTATTTCTACTAAAATAGATGTATTTTTCGCTAGATTCAAAACGAGCGTTGAACTTGCCTTTTAGGTTTTATGGAAAGTAAACTTGTCATGTTATTGTCGTTGTTACGTTCGTTTGTTCTCTTCTGTTTTTTCACCTTTTGCATGGATACCTTGATATTCTAGAGTCTTATGTTTGAATATCATTTCAGCAATAGAGATAACACAATTTTTGCTTAGGACATCCCGCTGCCTGCGTATTTTTTTAATACATTTCAAAGCAAAATATACATATATTTATTTTTAGTTTGAAGGGTACTAGCGGAAAGTGGCAAGTGTCCATTTTTTAAGAGAAAAAAAAACCCAAACATTTTTAGGACTTCTAACTAATGCAGGGTTCTTTTGATATATATATTTTTTTTGTTATCTCACCCTGAACCTTACACAATTTCTGCGTTGAAATACAACATTAGACTTAGAACAACCATTCATCCGTTTTCAAAAACTCGATATAAATTGATTTATCATCAAAAGTTTAAGTTAAAAATCAGTAGTTTTCTCACTATACCCTTCTTTTAGATACGACCAGTCCATTTTATTGCTATGACTTACTGTTATAAATAGATATGTAACACAGTCACTGTCGTTAACATAAATAGTTTTTTTTCAAAATATTAATAATAATGTCTTATTTTAGTGTTTTCCATCGAAAAAAAAAGCAGCAGAGTTTCTCTTATTGCCATTGGCTAGTGTTCATGTTACTATACATCTTTACATGCTGCGAGAATAAAGAAGACAAAACATATTTTATTTTTATGTATTTTGGAACATTTGGTAAAATTTCATTAGTTTTTTTGGTTTTTAAACAGGAATAAGAATTGGGTTTGATTGAAAGAGATTTGTCAGCATTTTATAGAAAACCCGAGGGAAGAACCTTTACAAGACACTTGTCAATAGTTCCAAATTTTGATCGTTGATGGCCAAGGATTGGTTATGAACAGGTGAACAAATCTCCCCAAAATCAGGGACATAGAGAGACTCAGTACAACAAGGCTGCTTTCTGAAGTGTTGCCTTCACACACTCCATTTTTATGTTTAAAACTGTCAGATTGTTTCTACTTTAATCTTTTTCTTCTCCTTATATATAAGCATGAATCCCTCTGGTACGTTGGTTCTTACACCTTTTTTTTAAAACCTAATCTCCTTACATGCACTGAAAAAAATAAATATAAGTTATTATTAGATGTATCGTGCCTATTTTCATCTCCCCTCCCCCACCAACCCCTAAAAAATCTGCTTAAATGCACAACTTACCAATAATGCCATGATGTGTCCAAAATGTTTAGTTTTGTATTTAATATTGTATAATACAAGCTGGTGTTTTTGAATTTTTTAGCACCTTTTTGTTTGACTTTGTTACATTTTTCATTCTATAGCATTAAATTTCATATCAAATGATGTAATCTTTCTAACATCTTTTATCAACAAACTAATTTTTGCCCTTAACAATAATAAGGTGGGTATATCTTATAAAGGTAGGGCTTTTCTACGATATCACGCCCATATGGTTGTTTTGAAAAACAATGACATTTCACTCAAGATTGACTTGAATATCAACTAACTTGCTCGATAGTAAAATGAAAATCTATAATTGCTTTGGGTGGGCCTGTTTTGCATTTAAATAATATTTCCTCTTGTTCACATGCTACATTGATAAGGCCAATGATCAACTTTTAAACTAACAATATTCCTTGATTGTCGAATTTAAAAGAAGACTCTAATAACTTTACATAATATACCATTAAATCTTCATCATTTAAGGCTGGTTAATTTATACTCATACTGTATTGAATGGAGTATAATGGGTCTTAACTTATAATCTCTATTTAAGTGGAAATACTGAGCTCATCAACCAATAGCACCTGTAAAGGCAAAATAAATGCTTAACTTGTTGTATTTATTAAAATCTAGTAAGAGGTAAATCAAACGTCATGGTAGCTTATAACTAGTCGTGAGCCTTCTTATTCGCATTTTTATAAGAAGAGTGGTAAGCTTAGCACCACCTTGTACTTACAACCTTATAAAAAGCGCGTAAACTGAACATAGTTTAACCTACAACAACCATAATTTTACATGTACTCAGTGTTTATACTTGCTGAAACTGACTCATGGCTTCAAATACAGAGTAAAAATGTTTGTTTTGTGTGTGAAATCTCACTCCCCATCTATTAACTCTTTAAACCTGAGCGGCCGCAGTGTGGCGACGTTAAAATGATAAACTATGACGATAAACGAAAAAATATGACGAAAAACGAAAGAAATACCCTGTCCCCATTTATATAAATCTATCTAAATCCCTCGTGACAAAACATGGAATGGGCATGCGGGCTTAAAGAGTTAAACTGACCATTTTGAGCATGTTGGTGGCGACAGGATCAACCACACCCCTCAGTCTGTTGTGGTGAGCAACTATAGCGTCCTTCTCAGCCTGGGTGAGGACTGCAACGAAACACGGGACAAGCCGTTGGGGGTGAATACATGTAATGATAATGCCATTATTGCCCTACTTTAAAGTAAAGAGAAATAAGTTATCGCAGTAATATTAAATGATAAAACGTGCCTATAAATTGTATGACAAAACGTTAGAATATACTCTTTGAGAGAGAGAGAGAGAGAGACAGACAGACAGACAGACAGAGAGAGAGAGAGAGAGAGAGAGTGAGAGAGAGA
>RQTK01000029.1:352635-366162 GCA_003991915.1 Elysia chlorotica | reverse complement strand
GACAGGCAGACAGAAGACAGACAGACAGACAGACAGACAGACAGACAGACAGACAGACAGACAGACAGACAGACAGAGCGACAGACAAATAGACAGACAGACAAACAGACAGACTTACAGACCAACAGACAGACGGACAGGCAGACATAAGCAGACACGGAGAAATAAAATGACACACTGCGCTAGAGGTATCCGAGAATGAACTCTCGCAAGTAAGTAGACCGTTAGTCTCCCAATAGAAAGGTCCGTGCTTCGAATCCCACGATTGGTCAAAAATGTATTTGTCGTGAGCAGCTGGGATATACGTCGGGTTGCCCGTCTTGTATGTGGCTGAACGTAAAAATGTCAGACGTTAGTCTAGAGATCCGTCCATAATGTACTCTTTATAGTGCTGCTGTTGGGAGGTAAGTAACAAAGAAACCATGTTAGAGCTACATACACAGAGTGGCGGCTGTTAAGCCTCTGGACATGCCGTATGGTGAGGGAGGGAGGGAGTGAGAGAAAAAAAGAGAGAGAGAGAGAGCGATAGAGAGAGAAATAATGGGAGAGAGAGAAAGAGAGCGAGGAAGATTGATAGAGAGATAAACAGACAGAAAGGCATACAGACAGCAAAGAGAAAAACATAGAGACAGAGACATACAGGATGAGATATACAGATACAGTCAGAGCTGATTGAGAAAGAGAGACAGGGACAGAGAGAGAGAGTAGAAAGGGGGAGAGAGAGAGAGAGAGAGAGAGAGAGAGAGAGAGAGAGAGAGACAGACAGACAGACAGACAGACAGACAGACAGACAGACAGACAGAGAAGTACACATAGCGACTCGGACAGACAGATAAAATGTGTGAGAGAATAAGAAAGAAGGAGAGACAGAGAGAATGTGTGAGAGAATAAGAAAGAAAGAGAGACAGAGAGAGATAGAGGGAGAGAGTGAGAGAGAGAGTGAGAGAGCGATAGAGTGAGATACACACCCCCAGGGACTGCAGTGGAGCCTCTGGACAGACAGGCCGTGTGGTCAGGGATGCGTTGGTACTTGCCAGCACAAGGCAGGCTGTCGTCGCAGCTGCATTGGTCCTGGGGTGAGAAGAAGATGGTACATGTAGAATTCGGTACACGTGCTGAAAATGGGAAATCAGTGATTAGTTTACTTTAATATGCTTCTTACTGATCTTATTCCAGAATATTTGTATTCCTCTCCTTTCTTCCTTTCTCTGTGTGTGTGTCTCTCTGTCTGTCTGTTTCTGTTTCTTTTAGTGTCTCTCCCTGTCTCTCCTGGTTTTCTTTTTTCTCTCTCGAACTCACTTTTTCTGTTTCGTTCTCTGACTAAACGTCTATGTCTCTCTTTATCTGTCCCCGTCTATATTTCTTTGTATCTGTCTCTGTATCTTTCTCTCTTTGTCCTTCTCTCTCTCTCATTCTCTGTATCTGTTTCTCTCTCAATGATTAATGGTATTTAAGCAACTTCAGCATTTAGACAGACAAAGCCTACGTGAACTTGGTACACCAACAAAGAAGACTTACCGCTGATCTCTTAACGACGTCAATTCCACTGACAATGGCTGTAATAAAACAGGGAAACATCATCAAAGGGTTGCAATTATGGCATACGTGACAGTTACGCGAAAATGCAGGGGATCTATCATTGAACATAATTGGAACATAAGGTATTTCGAACTCAACTTGCAGGTTACAAATGGGCTTTTTGTTTTCTCTTCGATGAAACACGTGACCAGTATAAATCAGCAGGAAGAAGAAGAAAAAAAAGTTTTTATATATCTCAAAAGTAGAAAAACTGATCTATGCCAGAATCTTAGCATAGTAGCGTTATGGATAAAAATACTTGTATACATGCGGTAGCCTAGCTCCCGTGGGTTCGTTGGTCAGCACTTTGAATGGAGAGAGAGATGTCGCGATTCGAATCTGACTTAGAGCCACGCCCCCCCCCCTTTTTTTTTCTAAAGAGACCTAGAGGACATTAAGCCGATTAAATGCTGAGCTGGGTTGAGTTTAGCATCCCTATTATCAGCGAATTATAGGCTCTTTTGTGGGCGGGGCCCAAAAAATCACGTCTGAAAATTGTATGTGCTGCTACATAGTTACGAAACAGGGCGGAGATACCTGAATTCCTGTCTCAGTCGCTCACATCCGATCAAAGATTCTGTTTGCCTACTTAATATTTATAAAGTGTGGCTACTTTGCTCAGTTGGTAGAGCGAAGCAGCTTCTCTTCAGAGATTTTCTGGTTCGATTCCCAAATCAGACTGCCTCGTATTCTGCTTCTTTGGTTGGTTATAGTGTTGTATAATGTGGCCGAACAAGTGAATGAGTGAGTGATAAGTACTTGTAATTTGGCTACGCAGTTCCATCGCCGCATAGACACGTCCAGGGAAATCTAGAAGAGGTTAAACTTAGAGAGAGAGAAAGAGAGAGAGAGAGAGAGAGAGAGAGAGAGAGAGAGAGAGAGAGAGAGAGAGAGAGAGAGATAGGTGTGCTCGTCTGGGTAGAGAGAAAACGAATGTGCATAAAAAGACAAATAAATAAACAAGGTGTTATGTAAAGAAACCACCATTGGAGATAAAAAAAACAACAACAAAACAATACTTACCAGATAGAATAAATATTGCCACTGCATACGTACAAATTAGGTACCGAAATGACACGGAACAATGGTAAAGCATTTTTTTTTGTTATTCTGTTTAAATTAAGGTAATAAAATGTTTACTATTCCTAAACAAAAAGGTTCCAAATCTTCTACTGTTCCTATTTAAAAAAACAACGCGCCGATTCCCTGGAACAGAAAAGTGCATATATCTAGACACTGAGTAAGAGCAGTCTTCGACGCATCAAGATATTCCAAAGCGATCAAATGTATTGGCTTGGGCAAAATTCTAAAGTGACCAATGAAACAAGCCCTTGTCTCTTTATCTGAGTTGTGTTGCCAACAACGACCACAAACAAAACTTCACGCTTTTGGCATATTTTTATTGTCAGGGTTAACCACCCAACCAACTGACACAAGACGAACAGACAGAATTACCGCATTATAATATAATAATATAATTGTAAGAGAAGCTTCGATCTCAATAAATAATTGTGCCAGAATATCATCAAATAAAAGGCTCAAGGCTTCGCCTAGCTAACAGAGTCCACTGTACCCCAACGCGATTTATCTTGTCATAGCGCCTTTGTCCCCCTGACAGGGGTGCTAGGGGTGCGGACCAGTATCCATGGGTGTGGAATATTGTCCGTGGTCAGGTATTAGATCTGGGTAGGACAAAGACAAGGCAGAGAAACTGTGGCATCAGCCTGTGAACGTAGCACTGTGCCCTAGTTGAGTTGAGTTGAATTGGTTTTAACGTCCACCATCAGCACTATATAGGCTATATTGTGAACTGGCCCCAAGACGGACGTCTGACAATTGTGTGTGTTGCCACACACGAGACTGGGCGGGGATACCATTGCTCCTGTCTCAGTAGAGAACGCAACCGCCAGGATTCGAACTCGGGACCTTTTGCGTCGGAAGCTGATGTTCTACCTCTGGGCCACGCGCCCTCCTATGCCCTAGCGACAATGCGAAAAAGACCATTCATTCTCTATATAGAGAGACAGAGTCATCTCCCTCTCTCCTGGTTTAACGTTCCCTAGCTTCTCCTGGAGGATCCTATTCGGTCATGGTCCCCAAGACTGACGTCTGAGAAGTGTATGTGCTGCCACACACGAAACAGGGCGGGGATACCATGACTCCTGTCTCAGCTGGTCACATTATACTGATACGGACCCAACCAGTTACACTGTAGACATTGGCTGGAGCTAGAGTTTTCAACATTGTGCGCGCTTGAAACGATATAACGTGATTTACTATATGAGTATATCTGGTATTATTGCAATTGCAATTTACAGTTAACTCCATTAAGAACGAGAAAAAGGGGGGGGGGGGTATTTGCAGCTATAGTAAGAAATTATAATGGAAAGAATGGTGTTTGTACTTTGCGCAGAGAAAGGCAGGCCTTTGTTTACCGCGCTTCGTCGCTAGTGGCACTGTCGGACGTCGTTTCTTATCGTGTTCTACTGCCTTTAGATAAAGGGCAGTTTGCTACCGTTGGTCATGCTGGTAATGCAGTTTTTGCGATACACACGAGGCAAAAAGATGACATAATCATGTCCTTAAAAAAAACAGGCTTAGATTATCGCTCATTGGCTCCGCAAGTCTCGTGTAGAGCTATGATTGAACGCCGGTGAAGATTCGCCTATACATTGTCTTTGTTTTAGTCATAAGCCCTATAATTACAAGGTCTTATAAGGCCCTTACAAGTGGTTAGCTGGCGATAAACGTAGTCGGTGGTTTTCACATTGGCCAGTACCACTGAAGGGCAGTAAGCAATGGCATATTTTTTGCTCCAAGAAGTGAAACTATTAAAAAGAAAACAAAGTGAAAAAAAAATAATATAAAGGGCAAAAACATAACATTGATCATGTAGTAATTATCATTTTTACTTATTTTTGTTACATTTTAGTGTTATTCATAAATGCATGTATTTTTAATAACTGTTTTATTCCCCTCTTTTCTGATGTCGGAAAAAGGATGAAATGAAACTAACGAAATAGAACAAAAAATCAATAATTGGCAACAGAAAGATTATAATTAAACCATAATATTTTCCACATTATTTCAGACATTCAAGTCTTTCAATAGACATCCGATTGTTTTCTTAAGTAATTAAAAAAATGTTTTGCTCCCTCCAGCGTCTACTAAGACATGTAAATTTTATTCATAGTTGACCTTCGACCTGAATCAAGGATACACCAGGCCCAGTGGATACACCTAGATTTATTTTTAAAAGTTGCGCTTTTTCTATACATAATAATTTTATAATTTGAACCATCAGACACGTTAGTGCTTAAGATTGACCAATATAATATATACAAAATTGGTAGCAAATGGGAAAGGAAAATGATAAAAATATGAACGAATTTTGTTGAAGAACAGATTGCGTGTAACAATTCCTTCAGGAGAAGAGTCGCACTGGTGGACTTTTTCTTTTTAAAGATAAATCTTGCTGCGTTATTTCGAGCTACTTGTAGCCTTGAAATGTATTTACTGGAGACTTATGCGAGCATAGTTTTACAGAAGTCAAGTCTTGACAAGACAAGGGAGATTATCAAGGTTGAGGGTCAAAAAACGTCTAATAACTTGTGATCTTTCCAAGCTGTACATTAGTTTTATACTTTTAAAGCTTTCTTTTTATCTACAAATAAAGTAAAAAAAAACAAAACAAAAAACTATAACCATTCTTTGGTCAGATTAAGATAATTTGCCTCTTACTTTAACGTCTCTTAGGCTGCTCCAACTCTGACCCTGCACATCCACACTTTCATATTCCACTAGGGATCTGCTGCAACAAAACTGAGAATAATGATTACCAGCAATATATAAAAAAAACTTTATACAGAGGAGATAAGTCGTAAATCTGGTGCTGAGGCTCGGTTTGTTGGAATTATTTCCCTTGCGTTAAAATCACTTCAGAAAACATTATTATTATTATTGTTGTTATTATTATTATTATTATTATTATTATTATTATTATTATTATTATTATTATTATTATTAACATTATTACCACTATTATTGTTATAACAATTTATACTAATGATGCTTTTAATATTCCTGGCATTGTTATTTCGTCCATTGGTACTATTTTTTGTTAATTATTGTATCATATTTTAGTAACATTGTTATTTTAATAATTTATTCTACCTCGTTTTCAACATTTCTGCTCATTTTATAGTTTCCTTTGTCAGCTCGTGGGTTACTCTGTGTTATTTTTCAGCATTTTGGTTTATATTGTAGTATCTTGTCTTGACATACTAATCAGTTGAGAGAGTGGATATGAGTGTGGCCAGGATGTATGGCTTCGTTATGGTGGGTCCACTTCCCCCTCCTAGTTAGGGCGCTTAAGTTATTGAGGGTATCTTGTTTTGCCTGGGACAAAGTTTTGCCACTGGCTGTCCAGTCATGATTTTATCATGTTTTGTTTATTTGATTTTTTTTTTCATTTGAGAGATGGGGAAAGGAGTGGGGGAGGGGTGTCCTGTCACGTAAAGAGGCCATTGGCCCCGTCTCGTTTTTTTTCTGCAGTAGATTTAATGTTTTCTTTTATGCATTAACTCTTTAATGTGTCCCTTGTTGGGTTGTTGGCTGGGCATGTATATTGTATAATGTATGCTGTGGTGCCACAGTATTCACATTTTCTTCTACTGTTGATCTTTAATTCCAAGTCTTTGCTGGTAACTCCATTTTTTGGACATTGTAGTATAATGAGTAATTTTAATGAAATTAGTTGTTGTTTTTTCTTGTTAAATTTTCTTATATTATTTTCTACATACCAGTCTGGTTTGCCAGCAGCCACTCTGAAGGCTCTTGATGATGTTTTTGAATCAACCTACATCGCTAAGTATCCTATCGTTGGATATATGGATTACTTGCTGGAAAAACGACCTGATCTATTTGCTTCCGTCCCTTACAGTCGTAAACAGCGTTCTGAACTTTGATCATTCACAATATTTCTGTTCTGTTATTATCCATGTATTTATTGTCCTAATTTCTTTATGATTTAGACCTTAGATTTTGTAGAATAGGAAATATGTATACCAGTGTTAAGGTGTATACCAAGAGAGATTTCTTTGTAATCACAGATTGTGTTAGCTCATTTCTTTAGCTATCATCTTCATTTGTCCTGGAATTCTTTGAACATTAGAGACCTCTGCATTCAAAAAGGTTAACATTTATATCACTAGCAGCCTTTGGGTATATAACATGGGGCTTATTATTATGAACCATCAATATTAAACAAGCAAACTAACGAAGAGTTGAGGAGGACTTTTGTTACTAATGTTTTTTTTTCACTTTTAATATTTGAGGATACTTAGAAATAGTGGATATAATTTTATTATTTTACATCAGTAGTAAAAAATGACTCGTGATTTCATATTACATTACTTATTTGCATTCCACAAAACCTGTTGCCAATGTTTAAAAGATAATCATGTTTATGGTAGATCTTACATTCCACGTCATGTTGATTTGTTCTAGCAATTGATTTAAAATTGCTCAATGAGAGAAAAGCGAAGACAATACACTATATTAGAAAGTTAGAAGCTGATAAATCAATGTCTTATTTAGTCTCAGCTTTTTGTTTTATCTTTATCTCCACATGTATTGTACTCTTGACATTTCATTCATTACATTCATGAATTATGTAGCAAGTTTTGTTTCTTTGTCACAGTTGCTTCCCATGTAAGCTTTAATTTATGTATGCGTGTGTGTGTGTGTGTGTCTTGTTTTCTGTTTGTTTTAGTAACATTTGTATCTATTGCTGTTTAACTTTGTAATGCAACCTTAAGAGAACTATGATATTCCACATAATACTTGTGTTTCAGTCTGAAACTCGGTGCAATTTTCTACACTACTCAATATAAATGCTCCCATGAAGCTCTTTCTCTTTGATAAATATCTCCTAGGTTTCCCAGGAGGATCTTATAAAATGTTCTCGTGCTAAATATCATTGCAATTACTTATGGATGGGACAAAATGATCATTGCAATATCAACTTGCATTGACGTTTTGCAGATAGGGCTGGGATATTTTCTTTTCTATAATGTTACTGTTTTCTTTAACATGTTTTGGTCACAATCAGGAATATAGAACTAGCATTAATTTGTCATCCTATTTTGTCTTATCATTCTTTTTCAAATCTGGACCAAATTAAAAATTTTGTTTTTCAAATGAATAATGTTTTGGGCAAATTACATGAAGCTTAGTTATTAAAAAATCATCTAAAATCATCTTTGGCTCTCAAGAGCTGTCCATTTCTTACTGATTATGATAAAACTCAGACACGAAGGTGGATGTTTGAAGACACTCTAATCTAAGTTACATCATTAAAAAGACTGGATGTTGATAAATAATGCTTCTTTTTATTGGTTATGGTGCTTCCATTGTACAATTTTTGTATGTATTGGTAATTTTTATTCTTGGGGGCCTGCTTCCGGGCATAAATATGTATTTATTGTCTACCTTTTGACCAGCGGTGAAGGTTGAAATAATTCGTTGTTTTATTAGTCCTTATTTTTTTTTAAAGGCTCTTTCTTTCATCAAATATGATTCTATTTTTGTTAACTGAACTTTTTAAAGAATTTTACAGTATTGCCCTTACAATAGAAAGTAGAAGGCCAAAATTTATGAAAGCCCAATTTTTTTTTTACCACATATGCATGTATACATGCTAATTTAGCTTTATCACAATTTTTTTTTTTATCTACGACCACCAAATGTATGGGGTCCTTTTTGTTGTTGGCAAATTTTGGTTTTCTGCACTAAGAATAATAATATTTTGTAGCCCATATTTTTTTTTTCAGGCACATCGCTGGCTTGTAATTTTTAGCCGCAATAGCAATATTTTTTAAAAGATCAGTTGTTAGTATAATGTTATCACTTGATTACAAATGTATCAAGTTTATCCACATCAGTTATATATTTTATGGCTTATCTTACCAACTCAAGATCAGATTGTCTAGTTTTGTTTTGTTTGTTTGTTATATTCTCTCCTTAATTTTATAAAAAAATATACAATCAAATCTGTTTGTTGATTATACCCAAAAACAAGAAGAGACCTGTCAAAAAATATATATTTTTTATGTAGACTCTATAAACTCTTATCAATACCAATCAGTTATTTATATTTTTAGGTGAAACAAGATTAAGTAAAGTCTCTTCTTCCTGAATCTGTTTATTGTAATCCTTGTTCCATTACAGGAAACTGCAGTTACACCACTTTGTTGATTTGGTTAACTCAACAACTGTTTCCACAGTTACTATATTATATTTTACTGGCATTTACACTTTTATCTGTAGGTCACAAAAAAAGGAACAAGACTTACGCCAAGATGCAATCGATATATTTTTGTAAAGGTGAGAATGAGATCTATCCAAATAAACTTTCTGATTGAAAATGCGCAAGTAGGTCTTTGCTTTATCAGAAACTTGTGTTCAATATGAAGCAGAAATAAGGAGAAAAAAAACAGTTTTTATTGATTATCTCAAAAGGAAGAAAAATGACATATGCCAAATTTGTAGCACAGTGATGACGTACATTTGTATATAAAATCATTGATCTCCACTTTACAATACTTAAAGAGCAGAGCAGAGTCCTGGCCTTTTGAACTGATCTGTTTTATTATTATTACGAAAGATTTTGAATGTATGAATAATTCATTGTTTATAATAAACAGCAATGAAAAATTTAAACAATTCAATTTTTTTTAGAAGTTAAATACATGTATTGTAAAATTACTTTCTCCAAATAACTAACCAATCTTTATTTATTTAATTATTTTATTTTATTTATATCAATGGTGGATTTTGGTTTTTGGTTGTTGTGATTCTTTTTTATTTTTCCCCTGACGTATTCAGACAGGTCTGGTTGTTTGTTATTCTTTGAAGATTATTTTATTTTCCTATATTTATACACACAGTGCAAACTTTATGTACTGAAAACCTTGAAAAAAATGAATTAAAGTATACATATATTAATCAGCAACATAGTTGTTTGGATATATTATTTCTACTAAAATGGTTAAAAAAGTTCGTTTTTTTGTTTGTTTGTTTGTTTGTTTGTTTTTGCATCTAGTCATTCACACTTTTCATCTGCGCACTACTACTTTTAGTCTCAAGTAAAATTACAACAACAACAAAAACAATCACCCAATAATATATAATATATTATACGATTGATCTTCCCAATGACATGCGATCTATGAAATGCATATGCTTGAGAAAGGTGTTGAAAAAGAGTGAATGTAATTTTATGCCAGAACCACGGAGAATTATCTGCAAGAAAAAATTCATTTGTTTTTTTTTATACTCGTTTTTGTTTTGCAAAAAGGACTTCTTCAGGGTACGATTCAATGGGTTTTTGTGTGAATTTCTAACAAAAATAATTAAGATTTGGATTACTTTTTTTTGTAGTTAGGTTCTTTCCTCATATGTATTAATTCTTCTTGATAGGACTTCTCAGCTGTGTTCAGCTTGATGATTTAATCATTTGCTGTACTTACAGACAAGATTTTGAAGTAACCGTTTTCGGAGTGGGTGATAGCTCAGTCGACAGTGCTCTGAACCGATGAACATGAGATCCGAGGTTCGAATCCACTTAATCTGGCGTATATGATTCTTATGAAGCACCTAGATGATTTGGTTATATACACGTACAATGCATGAGATAATCAATACAAAATGGTGGAATTTCAAGAGAAATAGTAAAATGTATTAATAGCACACATGAACTGAATATCAAAAGAAAAGATCACAGCCGCGAACCATCCATTTTGTATAGTAGGCAGTCGGGCTCATATAAATCAAAGATTCCCTTAGGTTCTCATATTGCAAATGGATTACATTTACATTAGTGGCAGTAAGCTGTTGATCTATGAAATAAATCAGAGCACTAGTCTAATATTGGTTGCAAATGATAACGTCAAATTACTTACTAAAAACAAAATATTGTCAATTTTAAATTACTTTTTATAGTAATTGGGACATCTGGTTTTAAATTACCGGTATGCTTTGCAGTGTTGTACCAATGATGTTATTAGTAATTTAACATCCAACTCGTAACTCAACCATTTTCTTTGTTCCTTCGCGTATCATAGATCACTGCTGTTAAAAATGTAGTTATAAAATATACATGCATGTATTTATTTGCCTTTTCAGATAACTATAATTTGTTTACACGTATATTTATTAATGTGTATTAGGCCTACTAATAATGATCCAATGTTAATTTTAACATGGAGAGCAGAAAAAATTCATTCCTCCCACTTTAATGTTTCTCTCAGAAAGTCAACATTGACCTTAGGCCTAAGCTGATATTAAGATTATGTGACAGTATTATTTAAAAAGCTTCCATTCGGTCGTTTGGACTGGCGTTTTCAAATGAAAGACTGCTTCAAACGAATAACACTTGTAGAATAATTATATTCTTAGTACTTCTCACCACACATTCTTCAAATTACCTTTTTTGTTTGTTGAATAAAGCAGTACATAAGACAAAGAAAAAAAAAGGAAGAGACTTATCCATCACCCCCCTGTGTCGAGAGAAAAGACCACCTGTACTGACGCTAGTAATAGCCCTAGCATTTTCTATTCGAAAAATCACTTAACTCTAATGCCACCGAATTATAAGGACTTAAGAAAAAACCTTGTTAAAAATTAAAATTTATTATGAGGAACGGGTGAAAACTAAGATTTATCATGAGAAATGTCTCATTAACATAATTTAATAGACTGCTTAGGTATCTAAATCAAAACATGACTTAATTTACTTTGCGAATAAAATGGATAACGGCCAACGTCAGTATTCTTAAAACGGGACTTGGGAAGTACACATATTAAATGGTTTAAAATAGAGTGTATAATCAATAACTTTAATCCTCTTTTAATTGATAGCTGTTAATGCAATTAATGTCATACATGATTAAACATATTTTTGTTGTAAATAATCTTTGGTTTTGAAGAAAGCAGAACTCTCTTTTAGTTAAATGACTTTTAGGTCTCCACAAATGTCCTATATATATGTGGCGATGGGATCCGAGAGAGAGGTAACCAAGATGTGGTCGACCACATGCAGACACCGCCCCAAAGAGTTGATAGAAAAAAAAAACGCTACGGCAAGAGCATGGATTGAACTGTATACTTCCGCGAAGAAACCAAATGCTCTATCATTGGAACACCCCCGTCCCCAAATAAAAAACATCTAAAAATCTAAAGTACATACATATATAATTTTACACACACACACACACACACGCACATCACTGTTTTTCATTGCCTAGCAACACACAACTTACGCCTCCATCCTTGCTTGTTGCTTTCAGAAAAGCAATGTTATGGGGGGAAACTCATTAATACATGTACGTCATAAAAGTGATGACATAATGGGCTTGTTGGGGCATTAACTATGTACTTTTCTACCACTCAACTTACCTCATTTACATCATCTTAAACCTCTCTACCATAAATGAGTCTTGCTCAAGGCCGCTTTCACAAATCTTGACATATTATATTAATGTTGATGTTTGCGCTTCTATCTTTTACAAATACACGTAGTATTTGATGCTATTGTTTATTATAACTTCTTTAGTCGACACACATTTTTATATCTCGCTCTTCTCTCTTTTTCTCTCTCTCCCTCTGTGTCTCTATTTCTCTCGCTGTCTCTGTCTGCCTGTCTGTCTATCTCTCTTCTCTCTGTGTCTTTATTTCTCTCGCTGTCTCTGTCTGTCTGTATGTCTGTATGTTTGTCTCTCTCTCTCTCTCTCTCTCTCTCTCTCTCTCTCTCTCTCTCTCTCTCTCTCTCTCATGCACACAGAGAGAAATAATTTAAAAATTAGCAGACCTGCCAAACGTGCATCCCCAAAAAGCGCACTTGAGCCAGTTTTCTTACAACCATCTGGCTAAAATTATACACTTTAATAGCCTGTGTAGGGTTGGCATCTCTGAGCTCTGCTCCAAGAACTTTAGCAGCTCGGGCAGTGTTGACCCACGATGTCTGGTCCAAACTTCTCCAGATAAGAGGATGCAAAATACCTGAGCTTAGGTTGACTGGAGAGACACAGCTACTAGATGTAGACCCCCCCCCTCCCCTCACCGTATCCAGTCTCCGATAGTTCGCCTGTCTGTTTGTCTGTCCATGTCTGTCAACCTGTCTGTCTATCTGTCTGGATACATGTCTCTATCTTTCTTTCTATGTATGTCTGTCCTTATCTATGCCTGTGACTCCTTTGCTCTTCCTTACTGTCTGTATGTCTGTCTGAATGCCTGTCTGTGACTCCTTTGTTCTTCCTTACTGTCTGTATGTCTGTCTGAATGCCTGTCTCTCTCTTTCTCTTTCTTTCTCTCCCTCTCTCTCTCTATCTCTCTCTCTCTCTCTCTCTGTCTCTCTCTCTATCTATCTCTCTCTTTTAAACACACCTCCCTTAATTCGAGCGTAGAAATACACACAGTGCCTATGTGAGATAGTATGTTAATGTCAGCAATAACAAGATAAATTATATAATTTATGGGCAGTATAAAACTGTCTCCAATTTTCATTTAAATAATTATTTAAACAAGTTCCCCAATTAGCATAAACACTAATACTTTTCATCAATTAACAACAACGCCAACGTCAAATTATAACAAGTATGTTGCTTTTAAGAAACAACATCTTGTTAATAATAAACTATACTAATTATAATGTAGAAGCTTCTGTTTCGAAGATGTTTCAATAAATCTGGTGTGAGAAAGAATTGTGCTTTCGTTTAAAAAAAAGGTATTTGCCAGTGTGGGCCTAACCCTAGCCAACGAGTTGTTTTAGTTTACGTTTCTTTTCATTGGCTCACAGAGACACGAAAGGGAGACAGTAATGGTAAAAAAGAAATTTATGATGACCGTAAGACAGAAAGAGTGGTCCTAAAGTTTTGTGGAGCAGCGTCA
>RQTK01000029.1:330550-345504 GCA_003991915.1 Elysia chlorotica | reverse complement strand
CAAGTTTCTGAAGCTTAAATCGCGCTGATACTGTCAAAAAAACAAAACAAAACAAAAAACACCAAAAAAAAAAACAATCATCTGAATCCAAGTTCACAATCCGAACATTAATTTGGAGCCCACGCTTTATTGAAATTCACCTTGACAAAAGAAACAGAAAATAAACTATTTGCATGGCAATTTTGCTAGTTTGTACAGTGAACACAAACAGGGTAAACATTGATTTTTATAAAGATATGTTTTTTAAACTATTGTCAATTAGAGACACAATTTTTTAATTAAGTGCTTTTTACACGTTCCTCTAATAGCTTGAGGAGACACCGAAGAATCAGAAAGTGGTTATTTAATTGAAAGAGGATATAAAAAAAAAGAACAAAAAAAAAAAAAAAACAGTCGAGGTCGAGGGCGAGTGTTGAATCGAGTTACTGATTATTAGAGACGCAAAGAGGGAGAGAGAGAGAGAGAGAGAGAGAGAGAGAGAGAGAGAGAGAGAGAGAGAGAGAGAGAGAGAGAGAGAGAGAGAGAGAGAGAGAGAGAGCGTCGACCATGTCCCACGGCTATGGGTCGACTTAGTAGAGGAATGTTGTACCGGTAGACCATTAAGTCCTTGGCCAAGTGAGGGAAAGACAGATTGATGAACGAGTGGCTAGTGAGTTGTTTCTTCACCAACCCATCCTATTTTCCCCTTAATTTGTGGCTAACATCAGTTCGAAACGTGTGGATGCATGGCGATTGCACGGCCAAATGAATATTATACGACGGTCTAATCCCCAAAATTATTGTGATTTAAGTTTAAAAAAAAAGAAAAAAAAAGTATTTTATTCTTTTAAAAGCAACTTCCATGAAAAGCCGCATATTTTACCAGCTGATGATATTTGCACACACACAAAAAAAAAAGCCGTGTCAAAGGAGAAGAGAGAGAGAGAGAGAGAGAGAGAGAGAGAGAGAGAGAGAGAGAGAGAGAGAGAGAGAGGAGTTTTTTTTTTAAAGATAGAACAAAAATCAAGAATATTAAGCGCTTTTTGTGTAAAAACTGTACTCCATATAAATTATTATCCCGTCCCTTTTGCGCCCCGTCCTTGTGCAATGCTTCCCCATTATCAGCCATGTAATACATCTATTAGAATTTAATTTTAGTGCAGTCATGATTTATTTAATCAATAAAAAGATAAAGATCGAGGATGAATTGTGTTATGAGCTGATGCCAACAATTTCATTATTTTGAAGGTCTAGGTCTATACTTCCAATCCACACAAATGATTAATTCATCGTTTTATCAGGAGCGCTCGTAGTAGTGAAAACGCAGTATCTTGTATCACTAGCATAAACAAGAAATCATGAGAGAGGAGAAACGATTTTCTGCAGTTTGTGTGTATGCTTTCGTTCTCTATATGTAAATTAAGCGTAAACATTTCCAACTGCGACCTTTAAGTACACTTTGTTCATACTATGTTAGCAAGCCAGTCATGGTTTAAGTCTATCGACGTGTTGTCCTTGAGTTTCTCGCAATACCACAGACTATTTCTCATCCGGAGTAATACCAAAGGCTGTTACAAATACATTAATTTTGTTATGCAACTTTGAAAAAAAGACACAATGGTGCATTGTTGTCACTGAAGCTTGTACCCAGCAGTTCCCGGATTCGAGCAAGTTGAGCATTTGAAAATATAATTATGTTCACAGTTTGTATGGTGCAACAGCAGCCATAGCCTAGACAATTAAAATACAGTTTACATACGTGTGCTACATACAGTCTCTATTAACAACAAGACTGATTCGATATTAAAAGTAATACATTTTAATGGTCTCTAGAGGGTACCTAAAGTCTAGCCTGCTTTGTATGCGCAATTTTTAACAATGCACTGGATCCTCTTCCAATTGCATTACAATAGCTGTCCTATATCATAACGACCATGCCTAGTGTACACGAAATCGTTGAACACTGAAGCAGCAATGGATCAATGGATTATTTCATACAAAACACCCCAGCCCTGGTGATAACCACACCACTCACTGCTCACTGGTACATTGTACAATGTACTTGCTGTGAGACCGCGACACCTGCTGCTAGTCGGTGTGACCATCGCTATCAACTTAGTAATAATGTTGTAGACAACAAAAGGAATAGGCCCTATGTGTTGCACTGGTAGAGAGAAGAGGACCGCGGTAGCGCTGGGATTACAGTATCAGTTTCCGACCCAGAAGGTCTGGGTTCGAGCCGCAGTCCGACAGCAGCCGCGTTTTTCTTTATTGATCAGGCTGGTGTTGGTATAGAGTCATAGGCCAAGTCCCGAGTATTCCGCTCCGATGTCCCGTCACCGTATAGGAAACTTCTTACTTAGATCTAGGAAACGTTAAACGAGGGTTTAAAATTCGCTATCTATGATTAAAAAAAATGATCGCTGCAACCACCAATGTCAAAAATATGATTGTTGGGTTGTAGACTACGAAAGGCCGATATGTAGACATATTGCGGTGTCATGTATGCACATACAAATCAAAGAAATAAGGACTTCAACAGTGTGTGTAATCAAAATAAGGCAAAGCGAAATCGCTTGATTCATTATGGACTACATGTACTAATTTATGCACTTGGAGTAGCATTTCTATGGTGTTGAAAACAAAAGAAATGGTGAGAGAGAGAGAGAGAGAGAGAGAGAGAGAGAGAGAGAGAGAGAGAGAGAGAAGTGTATGTTAGAGATCATTCAGTGTGGAACTCTAAAAAATAATGGAAATCGACGTTGGCGTGGAGTAACTAGAGTTGACAATGTTTGTCACACCCACATATGTATTGATTTGTGACGTCTTACCAATTTTCTCAAGATCATAGATATTTATCATCCGGACGTGTTTTTTGTTTGTTTGTTTGTTGTTTTGCTGTTTTGAAGAAACGGTTTCTGTGACTGTTAGTGTGAGTGTGAACTACAAGTACTGAAGTGGATATCTGGGAATATATATACCGCATGTTGTATAAGTACGTCATCCATTGGGCCGTGAATGGGTCCTGTTTGTCTCATAAATTTACTTTACATTTACGGGATGTGAGTCGAGGTCAATAAAACTTAGCTTAATTTGCGCATAATACTAATGCTCTTTGTGTCGCTTGTCAGATTTCAGATTTTCTACTTTGTGTGTCTTTCTGGAATGATTACTGATTAATTAAAGTCGTTGTTTTTACTGCCTCGTTGCATAGTTCTTTAGGCGTTGTCTGCGTTGATACCAGTTGGGAGAGACTTCTGTCTTGTGCCATTTTTGCGACATGAAATTAATCGTAAATCTTGCACATACATTATATACAAACGTGTTCCCAGCTATTTCATTCTGCGATACATGCATGTTTATATTGTGTAATCAAAATAAGGCAAAGCGAAATCGCTTGATTCATTATGGACTACATGTACTAATTTATGCACTTGGAGTAGCATTTCTATGGTGTTGATAGAAACAGAGAGACAGACAGGGAGACAGATAGGAAGACAGACAGACAGAGAGAGAGAGAGAGAGAGAGAGAGAGAGGAAGAGAGATAGAGCAAGCAAGCGAGAGTGTATGTTAGAGATAATTCAGTGTGGAACTCTAAAAAATAATGGAAATCGACATTGGAGTGGAGTAACTAGAGTTGACAATGTTTGTCACACCCACATATGTATTGAATTTATGACGTCTTACCAATTTCCTCAATATCATAGATATTTATCTCATTCGGACATGTTTTGTTTTTGTTTGTTTGTTTTGCTGATGTTGTTTTGAAGAAACGTTTTCTGTGACTGTTAGTGTGAGTGTGAACTACAAGTACAGAAGTGGATATCTAGGAATATATATACCGCATGGTGTATAAGTACGTCATCATTTGGGTCCTATATGGGTCCTGTTTGTCTCAAAAATTTACTTTATATTTACGGGATGTGAGTCGAGGTCAATAAAACTTTGCGATCATGATTGTGCATAATACTAATACTCTTCGTGTCGCTTGTGAGTTTTGCAGATTTTCTACTTCGTGTGTCTTTCTTAAGTGATTACTGATTAATTAAAGTCATTGTTTTTACTGCCTCGTTGCATAGTTCTTCAGACGTTGTCACCGTTGATATCAGCTGGGAGAGACTTCCGTCTTGAGCCATTTTGTTTCGTGACATGAAATTAATCGTAAATCTTGCACATACATACAAACGTATTCCCAGCTATTTCATTCTGTGATACATGCATGTTTATGTACAAGGGCACCGCGTCCACGAAATTAGCTGTCCAAATCGTGGTACTCTCGACCTTGGTGTGACACGATTGTCCTTTAACTTTAATTCCTATTAATTGCATTGAATGCATTTGAAGCCGAGCTTTGTTTTCATTCTCTATTGCTTCACCAAAGTTTTAAACCAAAGATCTTAATATAGGATTCGGTGAACACAATTTATCCACGCAAAAAATCTATAGCTATGCGTAAGTCGCCTTGTAGTGATAGATCAGTGAAAACTTAGTTTGACCGACATTCTTAGTCAAAATAATTATAACGACCCCGTGGTTGGTTTACACAACCTATCGATTTTGCCAATTGATGGGGTTATCTATTCTTTGTTGACTGTTACTATAAGTCTAATGTATAAAATGGGTTAGGGCCTATAACGCAAAGTTATGTTTTATTTTTGTTTTGCTTTATTAAATGAACCTCAGAGATCTGTAGGCTCGACGGGTTATTAATATAACTATTATAACATCTATATCAGTGTGATTTTTTAATGTAAACGAAAACCACTGACCCGAATCGCTTGCCACCCCTGCCTTTGCATTTTTGGTGCAAGTCTGAAAAGCCAGTCATTAATATATCGCATGGCCTGCGCTTGAATGGTTGTAAACATCAATCGATTTTTTGATGCATTCAAAATTAACGGTTCTTTAACTTTATCATAGCCATCCGATTCCGTTCTATCGTTTTACACTTTTTTCCACTTTTTTTTGCCGTTTGAAATAGATTCTAGGCTGGTATTTAGACGTAACGTCTGTTAATCTATACACATTTATTATTGATACAAAGAAATTGATAGTCCTGTGCCATAGATAAATTATGTTATTAGGAAAATTCGTGCGTTAATGACACATTGACCGAATTTTTAAAAACCATTCTCTATATGGCAGCAGTTTTGGGACCTTATAGAATTGGCACTAAGTGTTAAGACAACACCGTGGTGAATGAAGCCCTTGCTTTTAAGCATTTGAGAATAATGTGGGAATAACAATTTAACCTAATTCAGATTTCTGACATTTTATCTTGTGTAGATAGAGGGTTATAATGTGTGCTGGAATAAAGAAGAAAAAAAAAAAGAAGGATTGGCATTCGCCCAGCATTATTCTCAATGAATGTTCGTTTCAGAATGATGTGAATAATCTGGCATTGAAAGAAATCTTTCAAGCGGGAACCGTGTCTTTTGTTAGTTATAAAAAGGAAGACGGTCATAAGAAAACAGGCAGTCATTCAGGCATGGTCTACATAGGAGAAGATTACAGAAAGTTCGAGAGGAAATTTTGGATTGAGGGATGGTAGAGAAAGGTGAAAAAGAATCTCAACAACAGCTACAGCATTAGCTACAAAATAATGCTAATCACTGCTTCTGTTTCTGTTACACGTGGATAGAAACAATCAGTGAGCGGGACAGAGAGAGAGAGAGAGAGAGAGAGAGAGAGAGAGAGAGAGAGAGAGAGAGAGAGAGAGAGAGACAGAGAGAGAGAGAGAGAGAGAGAGAGAGAGAGAGAGAGAGAGAGAGAGAGAGAGAGAGAGAGAGAGAGAGAGAGAGAGAGAGAGAGAGAGACAGACAGACAGACAGACAGACAGACAGACACAGAGAGAGGGAGAGACAGAGACAGATTGACAGACAGACAGAGACTGAGACTGCAAAAGGCTAACTAAATAAATGATAGTGCATACATTTTGTACTAGGTACAGGCTGAAAGTGAAGGGTTGAGGCACAGAGGCAGTTTATGTGACTGGCCGACTTGGTTCACTGGCCTCTCAGTTGCTGTTACGCATCGCTGGCCTTTAGGTCATGCTTGACACTCATTTCACCTACCTACCTTCCCCCTCCCTTACCTTCCCTTCAACTTCATACTCTGCCTGCCTGCCTGCTCTTCTCCCTCCCCCCCCCCCTCCCCTCTCCCTCCTGCTCTCCTCGTGTCCGTGTCAACCTACTGTGACAGTGGGCAAGTTGTTAGCATAGGTGTAGAACATAAAGACATCTGCTTGCAATGTGTGTAAAAAGTGGAACCTTACTCTGGTGTCCTTTCCTACCTGTTTTTGAGTATCAGAAGTCTGTATTACTAATACTGTGATACTGCCCTGTGTCCATAGAATAGAAAACGAAGGTGTCCACTGAGCCGAGTGTGTTGTGGCGATTGCAGGGCTTCTAACTGTGCAGTCACATTAAGCGCTGTAAAGTGTTATCAGCCATCGCTGCTTATATGTGACGAAAAGAATACATTGTGTATCTATCAACATGATCAGTCTTTTACTACGATTTTTTAAAGGCAGAATAGAAGAACAAAATACTCAGGCATCGCTTGAAAGATCTCTTTCATTGCCAGATTAAACACATCATTGTGGAATTACCATAAAACTTTTTTTCGGATGAAGAAAAGAATATTCATTGAAAAGTAAGTAAAGGAACGAGTCTACGCCCATTGCCATCTTTTTTGCGATGATATTTCGTTGAGGACTTGACACGCTGCGTATTTGTTAATAAACATTTAGATTTATCCGATCTACCATTTGGCGGAATATTTCCAGCTCAAAACTAAGCAAACAAGAGCGTGCGCTTAAACTTACAGAATAAAACGAAATGAAATAAATTGCATTGTGCAAAGTTTGTAATAACAGCCTTAAGGGGAAAAACATGCGCGAGGTAAAAGGTTTCGTGGATACAACTACATATGCACCCCTAACGTGCATTCTATGCTAGTTTTTTTTACTGGTTTTTTTTTCTGTGCGCGTGTTTTTTTTTACCTGAAGGGCATTCGGCTGCACAGGGCCTTATTTTGATGGCAGAATTAGAAAACATAAGAGGAGCATTTCTTTCAAACATCTAACCGACTGTGAAGTGTTCAATTAATATTGCGGTTATTGGCGATAAGCATGTTTCATTAGGATGCATTATGCATGTGTTCAAACTCCACAAGCCATATACCTGTGCAATTATAATTATTCAATGTTTCAATCGTTTAGGTTATTAAAATTCATATTCAATTTTGAACTTAGTAATGCTATCTTAAAACAATGCCCTTCTTAATTTCACCACAATATATGCAGTGTGCAACTCTATTTATCATTGTTAAAGCTGTATTGTTAACGATTCATACTCATTCATGTGTGGTCTTTGTTATGGTACTTTAAATTCTTATTGTCACCATAACGAGGTTTTGTTATTTTTTTAAAACTAACCACTAACGTCATAAACTCTTTAAAAGTTCCTTGAAAAATTAGCCGGTAGCCGACTTAACGCAATGTGTTGTTCTTGCTTTTTTTCTTCCGAAATTAGACACACCATGAAATGGAGGGAGTTAACGTTTTTTTTTTTTTGTTTTTTTTTTTGAAAAGGAAAGGGTTAGATACATGTATCGAGTAGGACCTACTGAATTACTCTGAAACAGTCACTTCATTTGACAAAGTCTTAAATGTCAGTACAATATTGTGCAGAAAAGACAAATAGCGTAGAGCCAAGTGGGTGAATATTATTATTAGACGACAATCTAATGACCCCAATTAACTCAAAATGATTGTTTTACCGCTTTTTTTTACTTCTTCATAATCATCACACATACACGAAGCATCGTTGGTTCTTAGAAATGCTACGTTTAAAATGACTCATTCGCAAAGCTTAAAGACTAGTGTCAGTAACCGAGTTATAATAATAATTAAAAGAAGATATAAGCAAACATTAGTGAACAATAAAGAGCACCTTACCAACATTACAACAGTGACCAAGGTAATTTGAGGGCACGATTCGTCATCATGATAAAATAAATTGTGATCAAAAGTCATTATCGTCCCATTTTTAAACATTATACATTCTACTAGGCTACGTGGTATGCGCTGCATGGGCGTTATCAGTATCAGAAAACTACGCAGTATATAAATAACAAAATGAAAAATTCCCAATTTAAATGACTCGACTTCATTACCGTATGTAATTGATTCAGGATTGATTGAGTATGGAAATCAGGTAGATCAATCGTTAAAGCTTTGGTCTGACAAGAAAGGCGTCTGAGTTTGATTCTCAGCTCGCCCCGTCTCTGTATGGAATTTGTCAGTGAACTAAGAAGAGATAAAAATAACCAAGCTTGCTTTTTTTTCCATTGATGGACTGGTTGATATTGAATTGGTAGCTCTACAGGCTCAGTCAGCCACTAGTTATGATCTTACGGCTTAAAATTTATACAACGTACCTTAATGTGCGATATTAATAAGTTTACGAACAACCTTGCACTTAATTTTGGACTTCCTTTGGATAAACTACAAAAAAGTATAATTAAAGAGTAAACCACTACACGTATTATTTATAAATTTTGGGCTTCAACCATGTATTTGGTTTATGCTTAGATTTTGCTCATTATTTCCACCTTACAATCAAAGTACAGTCATAATATACACGTACACGACAAAATGCATTCACGATCTTGGGAGGGAAATGTACCAAGTTAAAACGCTGTATTTTATTGCATTTATCGGAATTGTCAATCAATATTAAGGTTAATGTTTGTTCACAATGACAATAATCACTATCAATCGGGTGTAAATAACACCACATCAAAGGATATCGGGGTCGCATTTTCTGAAATCAAAATTGTAATGCGCTATTATAAGCTCATTTTTAGAATAATATTCTGCAGACACGTTTATTGCTTTCTGTGATTATGTCCTGCGCGTCTTCAGTCGTGTTAATTGTCCCCACACTAGTACATGTATCATGTTTCAAGGCCTGTACGTTTCTGTCTCGATCCTGCATAATGTGACAGATTTGTGTGGGTTTTGCACGCCGTCCTTAAAAACCAATTACGCACACGCTTGAACGCGCTTTAATTTGCTTTCGAACGCACTTTTTCGTGGGTTTAATATTAATTTTATCTCACCTTATGAAATTCAGCTAATAATTATTGAAAAGAAAATTACCGCTCTTTTGAATGTATGATGTACCAGCATCATGTTTTTTTTTTTCTACTTGTTGAAAGCCCGCGAATTCGCGGGATTAGAAAAAACCAATACCCTTGTTGGCATTAATGTTATGTTAACAGAAAATGGTTGACCAATTGCTGTATTGTTATTGTTTGGGACAGTGTGCAGTGTACCTGTAGAAGCGCCTGACTGATGTCAAGTGGAGGCGTTAGTGGTGATGTACATCTAGATCTAATCCGCGCGGCTCTATCTTCTTTTTGATTGACATAATAATACAGATTGGCCTTTGCGGGAGGGGTATATTGAATTTTTATATAATATCAAAGGTCTAATAAAATATTGCTTTTTAAAAAATGGTGGCCATGTCCCTAATCTGATGTATAGTGGTTCATAAAAAATATGTTTTGTAATTTTCAAGTGATTGAGTAAGTCTGTATAGATGGGCAAAATTTGAGGCTGGGAGCCCACAATGAGTACACATTTTTTAAAATATATTATAGAGTAGTAGAAAACCCACGAAATTCGTGGAAATTGTGGGATGAACAAAGCTGAAGGACTATAGATAAATTAAAACTGTGCTAAAACTAAAAAAATATCTATAACTTTAAGAATTTAAATTGTTTTCACGAAGAGAATGATGCACCAACTCTTTATTACACTCATAGGAAATCTTTATACCCCCCCCCCCAAAAAAAAAAACAAAAACAAAAAAAAACCCTGTTTTTTCGACCCAAGTTGCCACGTTGCTTTTAGCAGGAGTGGGCATGATTAAACTATAGATATAGATTCTACACATCGCCAACGAAACGTAATCCACACGCGAATCAAACAATGTGCCATTTTGATTGCTCTTAGGCTGCAGCAGTGAATGTAGGCCTGCAATACATGAATGGCAGGGCTGTGAATGTATGAAACTGATATGTTAATTTAAAAATTGATAAGCTGTTGATGTTATTAGACTCTAAAACCCCCTGTGGCTCATTTGTAATTTTACTCTAACATTTTGGATTTTAGGGTGGAGCGGTTTGGATTTGATCGCATTTCTAAGTTTAAGACGAAGACAAATATATAGATAGATTTGAAATGCACGTGCATTGATTAGGGCTCTATTTAAGTTGGGCATGTCGCATAACTGTATTGCTTCTGTCCTCGAGAAAAATATATAATATATAATATACATATAATCTTTGAATCCCTAAATTTGTCTCGTTCATTCTATGTTGACCTTTAACATTTTTTATAGCAATGTTCCTCCCATTGTAACGTGCCACATCCTCCTCCTCCGCCACCTCCTCCCCGTCCTCCTCTTTTTCTCTCTCTCTCTCTCTCTCTCTCTCTCTCTCTCTCTCTCTCTCACTCCCTCTCCCTCCCCACCCACCTCTCTCTCTGTCCTAGATGCGTCCCAATATTTTTTTTAATTAACCATTACCCTAACTGTTCATGTTTTCACAGAGAGTGCATC
Source organism: Elysia chlorotica (assembly GCA_003991915.1). Lineage (NCBI taxonomy): Eukaryota > Metazoa > Mollusca > Gastropoda > Plakobranchidae > Elysia > Elysia chlorotica. The sequence continues at coordinate 334,893 of RQTK01000029.1, read as the reverse complement.
GTCCAAATAACAATGAGATCTTTATAGGAGAAGGATCCGGACAGAGGACATATATTTTGAAGTGTGAATAATGACTCGAATGATTCTTGGACTCGATTTGGAAAATAAATCGTAAAGAGTGGACCAGTAGGCCTATTATGATCTACCCACGACGCGTGCGGAAATAAGTACCAAAAACTCATCACAGCCACGACTTCTGGAAATTATTACTGATAACCGTCTCTTCAAACATGATGCCTAGTTTGGAATTCACCCATTTCTCAACAAAAAAGTCATTTGGTATACCAGAATCCTGAAAAGTTGATCAAGACCTGTTTTATTTTTATTTTTTTTTGGAATTATCTTTGGAGTCCGCACATCTCTTTACAAAAAATGTCGCTTTGTTTACCAGACTCCTAAAAATTTTACCGGTAATCGAGGCTTGAGTCTTTTGGAATTCTTTTTGGAATTGGCACATCTCTCTACAAAAAAACGCACCACATTGCCAAAAGTAAGTTTTACTGATGGTCGAAACTTGATTCTTTTGGGATTTTTATTGAAATTCGCTCACCTCTTCAAAAATGTCTCCTGGGTTGCGGACATCCTGAAAAGTTGATCGAAACTTGATTCTGTTGGGATTCTCTTTGGAGTTTTCATACCTGGACAAACCATGTTGCCCACCAAACTGAATCAGATGTTCCCGGGCTTGCTGCTGCTGCTACTGAGCCTGATCGTGCCTGTCGAGGCCGGATGTGACCCCAGTACAGCTGTGGTGGCCGTGGCGAGTGTGCTGTCCACTCTGGCCTTCGTGGCTCTCGTGCTGCTCGCTGTCTACTTCTTCAGGCGCAGGGCCAGGCGGAAAGGTGGGTCAACACTACACATATCTTAGAGTCAATCATATATATGTTCTGCAGTTGTGTTAGTATATTATCAGATGTTGTATAAGTATAACGTTACAGCCGATCCCGGAATGCTGGACATTCTTAGAAAAGGCCTTAGAATTAACTATTCAGTCATTCCTAAGTAATTATTTATACATTTTATACATTATTTATACATGTCCCTATAATAACATACATTACTTTGGAACGACTTTTTTTCGTGTTCGACTGTGACTTATAAAAAAAAACTGCTCGTGTATGGCCAGAGGAAAATGTGGATTAACAGTAGATTCATCTAGAATCAAACTTAGTGCATTTTTGTGAGAAATAAGAGCAGATGTTACTTTATACGAAGAAAAAACAACCAATAAAAACCAAAGAAAACAACAACAAAAAACGTCCTTGGTTCTGGTGCTGTTCGGCACCTACTTCTTCAGGCGCAAGGTGGAAAGGTGGGTCAGCGGAAGATTAAACATAATTATTACCATTTTGGAAGTTGCAATAATAAGCAAAATCGTGCGTACAGAAATGCGGAAATTAAACGCTCTAAATTGGGGATGAGGAGGCGGGGACTGGCACAAGTGGTAGAGCGTTTGTCTCTTAATCGGGAGGTCGTTGTTTCCAAACCCATGATCGCTCAAAACATACAGAGGATGGTAAGTGGTATCAGGAGTCCAGGTATCCCCGTACTGTCTCCGTGTGGCAACACATAAAATTATCAGACGCGGATCTTGGTGCCCGTCCTCAATATAGCATATACAGTGCTGATTCAACTCACCTAAACTCAACCCCTGAGAAGTTATTAGATTTGGTTTAGAGCGTGTGATATGTTTGCCTTACTCAAGACAGCGCTTGTAAGTTATCAAGTGTTATCTTGCAGTCAATTTTATAACTTGTTAAGTGTTTATTTCCCTTTTCTCTATCTACCTTAAGGTAAATCATGGCCGCTTGATCACAGACACACGCATTGATCTGTTTGTATAAGCAAACCATCTCATAACTGTGCCCTTAGACTTGTAGGGAAATAACAATAAATCATTGCATTGACAATCGGTGCTTCATTGACGGTGTTCACCTGTTTCCCCGCACTGTCATGGAAAGTCGTAAACACTGTAAAGGTACACGTACAGAGAGTGGGGTGCATAGTACTGTTCTGCTTTAGACTTTCTCTGGATGTTAAGACGGACATTTTAAGGGAAAAACAGCTGTTAGATTTGACTTTTGTTTTTAAAACATTTATTAATTTTTTGTTCGTAAGGATTAGAAACATTACCGACCGTTTACCTTTAAAAGTTTGTAGAAAATCAAAGAAAACAGAGTAATAATAAGTGACCATCTGAGACAGAAGTCATGGTATCTACGCACTGTCTCTGTGTGGCAGTACATACAATTTTCAGACTATGTCTTGTGATCCATCCACATTATACCACATATAATGCTTACGTTTGAAGCTAAGCTGCAAACTTGGTACTCAAACCCACAAAGGAATACAGTGCATTGTGCTGCGTGTTTACTTTTGATTCCCTTTCTCTCAATTCTTGTCACAGCTCACAGTATGACCCGGCCCAGCTCATCCTACCAACCACACGGCATGGTCAACAGGGCGTTTTCTCACCCAGATGATGGTGGCCTGTCCGAGCAAGGTGAGTCTGGGTTCGGAAATAATTAATTTTTACTTTTCTTGATACCCCCCCCCCCCCCCCTCCCCCACCAAAAAAAAGTGTAAGCCTAGTTAAGATTTGAGTTCTCGGTTTGAGTTTTTTTTTGCCATGTTTTGCCATACACCGAGCTTACTGATTTTTTTAATGATGATACAGATAGATAGATGCATAGCTACCAAGGGATGTTTATATTGTTAGGCGAATATTAAATTAAAAACACAGTATGTAGTCGTTCAATGTATGCATCATTCAGGCATCGACGACAAGGCAAATGAGAAAAAAAAGTTGCTAAAATTAAATGAGCCATCATCGCATTCCAAACAATAAAATTATGTTGAAATTTTGTTTCTAAAAAATATCACAATTGGGAGTCTACCGTATGCGCCAGCAACCCACCCCCCCCCTCCCTCCTCCTCCCTGCAGGTTGGGATTTCTTAAAGAGTGAAGACATTACATATGACAAAGCATCAGTAACAATATAATAAGCTTTCCCAAAGGTCATCGTACTCCGTACACTTTGACATTTCTCAACCATCTGGGATTGATTTCCTGAACCTGTTCCCAAACAACACGTGATCAAGCGCAGTGGTTTAGTTTGTTGACGGGAAAACGGCAATTATAAGCCCGTGTGTTATCGACCTTAGTTAGAAACAAACAACACACGCAACTCTTGTATGTTTATACTATGACGTTGTCATTTAGTCTTCTTCCTACACGCAAACATAAGCGTAGCAGTACCAATCTTCTATTGGCAAAACTGGTCATTTAATCAACAAAGACTTGTTAAACTGTTTCGATAATTAAATTGTATAAATAATCGTGCTTGTTTGTTTGTTTTTAAGGATTCTTCACATATGCTTGTTTGGTTTGCATATTTGGATTTCTCTCTTCCTTCTCTGATGTCTAAAACTGAAAGTCTATGATAGGCATATTGTGTAAAGAGTGTTTTTATTTGTCTACCCGCTCGCAAACTTTATATTGTCATGCATATCTTCCTACTACATTTATAAATTGTCACTATATAATTATTTACTGTATGCATAGATAATTATAAATCTGTTGAACTGTAACAAATTTACTTAAAAATCCACAGGCTAATGATTGAAAATGTAGACACTGGAGACTTAAATTGTGTTTGACATTACAGTATTGCGAAGCAGTGAGAAATGAGTTCTCTTGGGGGAAAAGATGAACCATGCAAAAGGTTCAATGTCTTTTTGTTGGGTTTTTTTTTGTGTGGGAGTAGAGATAACCTGTCGTTAATATGACTAAGTTTGGTTTTATTGCTTCTTTATAGTATTATTTTGACTGAACTGTATTCCATCAATTTATTTGCGCACTTTATCTCTTGTCGTTCACCCCTTTGTTCATGTGAGCTTTGTCCACACCTGTCCACTTGCTTATTGACTTTCCAGTTGATAATACCTGTCGATAGCCATGGCTCTGGACATGTGGCTATTATTACTTATTTAGTTTACCGCTTAGCTGGTCAGTTGCATGCATTATTGGACATCTTTCATTATATATGACTAACGTTGTTGTAAATTGTTACTTTCTCCCTTTTTCTGCCTGTCTGAGAATGTCGGTCCCCTATCTCGCTCTGTGTCGCAGTCTATGTCTGTCCATCTGCCTCTTTATGTCTTTCTCTCTCCCTGTTTTTTTTTATCTGTTTATCTATCCATCTATCTATCTATCTATCCATTTATCTATCTATCTATCTATCTATCTATCTATCTATCTATCTATCTATCTATCTATCTATCTATCTATCTATCTATCTATCTATCTATCTATCTATCTATCTATCTATCTATCTATCTAT